>JAMKPZ010004210.1:0-21424 GCA_024699675.1 Amphibolis antarctica
TATACTTCATCTACCAATCAACTTGTATATCAACAACATAGATGTACTCCACCAACTTTGTTGGTAGAACCTACTAAGACCCCTGATGCAGATCCAAACGTTCCTAATATCACCCAAGATCTACCTATTGCCTTATGTAAAGGTACTTGCTCTTGCAATAATCATCTTATCTCTTATTTTGTCTCTTATGATCATCTCAACCCTTTTTAGCAAAATTTTCCCCTTCTTAGTGAGCTTAAGGTGATAGTTCAAGAACTAATGCCCATGTATTATGATAATCAAGTTACAATGCACATTGTAAAGAATGAAACCTTACATAAATGAATCAAGCACATAGAAATTAACTGTCATTACATTTGAGAGATTTGGTGATGAAAAACATAATCTCAACCACTTATACTTCATCTACCAATCAACTTGTAGATATCCTCACTAAGGAGCTGAGTCAAGGTATTTTTGAGTCTCTTTGTAACAAGTTGGGTATGATAAATATCTACTTTCCAGCTTGAACAGGAGTTTGGAGTCGTTTAGTATATTATTATACAGGTATTCTAATATGTCTAAATGGGTATCCATTTAGTGGTCCATTTAGATGTCCATTTATCTTCATGTATTTATATGTAAGTCTCTTCCATTAGTAAAGATGATTCTACCCTTTCTCTCTTTCACATGAACAAAGTGCAAACTGCAAAGACAACAAAATACATGTATAATACATTAGTATTTACATGATACAACATGATTGCACAAAAAATATAACTTAAAAAAGTAAATCATTAAAAGAAAATTTTCCACCATGATAACATATCATCTATAGACATCTCATTTTTGTGATGAGAATGCAGATATGAAAATCAATGTAATCCAGAGGTCCCAGACAGACATTATTATCATCAAGTAACTAAAAAGTCTAGGAAACTGAAACTTTTGGCAGCAATGATAGTGTATTCAATGTCACTCAAAAAAAAGATAGTGTACTTAATTAATAAACAAAAACATCAAGCATTTGTGGTGATTTCCATCCAACAAAAAACCAGAATTTGGAAGCCCATAAATCTACCTCTGGATCAATCTGCTGCTGACCATCTCCATGCAATTTATTTATGTCATTCATAAAAATAAGAGTAGTTTGTTCGGAAAAGTCCAAGACGTGAATCTAGGAAAGATAAAGCAAATTTGGAAGAAAATATAATGTCAGTAAACAAATGGAATATTGTTTAAGAAGAACCAATGATAAGGAAAATACCGGCTCATTATCCAGACTGAATATCTTGGAAGCCCTTTTGAAACATTCAATTTCATTGTCCTGGAAAAAGGGATTCAATGAAATATGAAACCATGGGGAAGCTTCATTCACATGGTAACACATGGCTAACATGATAACTGTGGATATGCAGCATTGAGTATAGAAGAGAAACTATGTATACAAGTACAAAGGCAAGCAAACACTGTTAGCCTTTTCCCTCAATATCACAAACGAGACACAGAATGGTACAAGTTAGTTTGCTAAGGCATCAAGAAGTAAAACCACAAACACAAACCATAAAAACAATGAAAAAATAGATAAAAATTCTAGAACTAACTCTTTTGCTGATCTTCACAGTCATTGTTTTTGATTCTTGCACAACCAAAATCCGAAGTGTGAGAGCATAAACATCAGCTGTGTCATCTTCAGCATAGGAAGAGTTGCTGATAGCTTGCCACAAATTAGCATCCCTGTGCCTGTTGGAGTAGACGAATTAAAGTTAAGCAGGCTAGCAGAGAACAACAGAACGCCATCAGTACATTCTTCCCAGCAACGGCCAACGGGAAATTAAACTGCATGAGAAAGTGGACAGCTAAAAACAGAAAAAAAAACTAGTTATTAAGGAGTTTCCATTAGCAACATTTCAAAAACAGTTTCCAATTCCTATATTACTGTATAAAGGAAGATAGGTGTGATGTGTCCATGGAGTAGATTGATTTAATGAGGACCAAAATGCACTCGAGAAAAAGTTGTAAATGTGATAAACCGAGCATCGGCGTGCTACAATACAGAGACAAGGGACAATGTGATTGTCTGATTGGTGAAAAATTAGCGTACGATCTCAGAGCGCGGGACAACAAGTCCGTCCTGACGAGAGCGTAGGTCCGAGCATGCGAGGCCCCGTCCTCTGAACCGCTCGGTTGGACGGAAGAGGAAAGAGGAGGAGGAGAAGGAGAAGAAGCGTCACGGCGGCGTAGGTCAAAGACCAGATCAGAGTTGAAAAAGCTGTTGATAATCTTCATTGGGCCGACGTAGGAAGCCCGGGAAGCAGTGTAAGGAATGCCGCCGTTCCCATTGGATTCCCCGAGTTGATCTTGTGGCAGGGACTGTCTAAGCCACCTGAAACAAACAACAGGTGGCAGCTAAAGCGCGAGCGATCTATAGACGAAACGGTATTTTTTTTTTTTACTTATTGTATGCAAACCTGTAGGGCACGAGGAATACGCGATCGTCGTCTCCTTCGTCCTGTCGTGGCGGCGGTGGAGGTTGGAGTTGCGGAGAGTGGGGAGGTTGATCGATGGGCTCGGAGGCGACGGAGTTGGTATCGGTGTCGCAGGGATCGTAGTCCTGTGGATTCTCCACCATTTCGTGTATGCGACGCGACTGTTGAGATCTGGAACCACGTACGAAAGCACTCCCCCTTCCACGGAGAAAAGGTTGCGATGCGCACGGAGAAACGAAAGAGTGGAAAGGAGAAGAAGCGAAAGGGAGAGAGGAGGTAATCGAAGGGGAAGTCGGAGCGAAACTGACCAGTGACGTGAGTTCCCTGCCTCGATCCGAATATGGGAATAAAAGAGGCAAATATTTTTATAATAAATAAAATTAAAATGTAATTTTCAAGTTAGATGTAAACATTTATTTTGTCGACTATTTTATTTTTAAAATCAAATTTCATTTATATTATTGGTTACTTTATAATATAATTTACCATATGCATTATGCAAGTGAAATACGTGTACGGTTTGTACGCTTCAAGAAAATTATAACTAAGAAAAATAATTACATGCATTATGCAAGAAGATATCATGCCCCCCGTGAAATCATACGGAGTAAATTAACGAAAAATAAAAAATATCCACCCATAAACTTACATTTCTAGGTTCATTATCTAGAAATTTCCTTTGATAGGTTTATTTTATTTATTAATCAATATCCATTGTTAGTAATATTTCAATCAATTGTGCCAATAATTAATTGCTTACAAAAACACCAAATTCCAACACGAATAACATAATTTCCCATGTAAGTAACAAAACTCTATTTAAACATTAACAATTTTTATTATGAAATGACAACTAATGCATATTATATATTAATTGCTAACTTTTGTAAATCATGATAAAATAATAATGTACTTTGAAACTAAATCCAATTTAATTGGTAATTAAATAGATGCAAGGATCTCAATGAACAATTAGTAGTCACATGAAATTGGTATAGATGTCAACCAATCATACAAACTATCCTACCAGTTGTCAATATTATATATATTAGAGTGTGAGTATCAGTCATACATTATTTAGGTTATTTTGTATCTATTATATTACTTTGATCAATATATAAGGACTTATACTTAAATAATGCAATATATCAAACCTTTCACCTTCTTTTCTTATTTATGTACCAAAGCATTAAGTTTTGATGGTCTAACAAAGAAATTCTAGGTAGAGAAGAAGAAATCTTAGTTGTTACTTTCCTAGTTAGTCACTCTTAACCAATTTGTTAGTCTTCTCCCTCTTCGTCTCTTTCATTCAGAAGAAGATAAAAACCTTAAACTGCCTGTTGAAAGTTCTGTTTATGCAACTTCAACTTCTTGTAGCAGCTTTCTCTTTGCACAACCCCAACAGCTCACTTTCCAAGGGTTCTTCTACATATGGCTTCAATTGCTCTTTCCATGTGTCCTTTGATTCTGTCATTTTTTTTGTTAACGTCCCCTACAACTTCAATAAACCTCTCTCTCTCCGTTGCACCTTCTACGAACACCTCTTCCTCCTGGCATTAATTTTCAACCAAATTGAAAGGTACGTACGTTGTCGAAGGATGTGTGAAAACTCAAAGAAGATCAGTCTTCGCTGATTCCTACCTACGTACGTGCACAAATAAAAATAAGGTCAGTCTTCGCTGCAACAACAATAGGTGAATGGTAGAATATTTGAGCGGAAAGCACCCTCTTCTCTTCGATGGAAAAATATCAACCTAGAGTTTACAGATAGAAAATAAACTCACTCTCTCTCACCTCCCTATTCCAAAAATGTCCCTCTAATTTTGTTACAAGGAGTGTTTTTTTAATTAGGCGTTGTAAAACAGCATTGACCTGTAAGTTGTAGTGTTGTCCACGTAACCGTACCAAGTCTTGTTTTTATTTTTTAGCATTGATAACGATTTTTGTTTTTGTTCACGAGAATTCCAAAATCTTACTGCATGTTCCGCTACCACTCCTGACCAACTTATAATGAAAAAGAGCCGGTCCTTTCAGAAGCGTTGTTGGTACGTAATTGAGATTATAAAGAGTCTAGATCATGTATATATTACCCAACCAATAACATCGACCTATGTCATTTTCAAAAAAAAAGAAAAACATCGACCTGTGTGGAGGCATGCACGATATTTGACAAGAAGGAAGTTACAGGCCCTTTTTATTTTTGGATATAATAATTAAGAATCTTAGTTTCGAATTAAAGGTATATAATAATTAATATAGTAAAAATTTATATATTAGAATTTGTATAATAATGATAAATTTACGTAATTAATGTTAAAAATACTTACGATTGTAACCTGTCCGTTATTATTATTATAAAAAATGTAAATAAAAAAGTCAATAGTATTATGATTGTTGTTCGGATGATTATGATTACTTATGATTGTTGTTGGGTAAATGATGGGGGAGCCGTAAAAAAGCGTTCCTTGTATCGGTAACCGCACTGGAGGGGGACGAAAGATGTCGAGGCGGCAGCCGCATCGGAAGTCAGCAACCATACTCGTTGGTGGCGCTCTCATTCAATCACGGGGAGAGGAGATACGATGGACGGACGATGGATTATTCGCAGCGGTTGTCTGTCTTTGTTTACACAGGAAATTAAAGCGTGGGAGGGAGGGAGGGGGCTGAGGGGGGACATGTGGCAGCACGTATTATACCCTCTCTTTCTTCACGGTCTGTGAAGTGCGTGACTGTGTCCGGCAGAGACAGAGAGAGAGAGAGAGGGAGATGGTGTGTGTGTCCGGCGGAGAGATACAGTGTATGTGACTCGCAGAGAGGGAGTGAGAGAGAAAGACAGCGGTAGATTCGGCCACTAACTCCTCCCATCATCATTGCTTTCCCGATCCAATCCGCCTTGGCAGAAAAGCTCGGATCTTTACAAAAAAAGATCTGATCTTTACAGGCCTGGCTTGCTCCTTTTCCCTCTGTTTCTCGGTGCGACGAGGAGGAGAACCGCCTGCTTTAGATCAAATGTCTCTGTTTTTCCTTGCATAAAATGGTATGCCTCTGTTTCTCCCGCCCTTCCACTCTCTGACGAATGCCTAAATGTTTAGGGTTTGGCGACGGTGTCGGTTGCTGAATGCTCCTTTCCCGCATCCAAACCTCGATCTCCTCGGCTCCAACCTACCTCTCCAGTCACCATCTTTTTCCTCCTCAAGTCGGAGAACAAATCTCTTCGCCTTTATTTTCGTATCTCTACTTCTGATCTCAAATGCCAGTTTCATGTTCCCGTCTTCTCGCTCTGATCTCCCACCAATCTGTCCCCTTTCTTCTCACGAACCTGACCTGCCCTTCATATCATGTTGTGCTCTACTAGTCATGCATTACTTCCTACAAAACCACTACGTCTGTGGTTTCTTCTTCAGATTTATTCAAAATAATTTACCGAAAAAGATTGTTTACCCGTAGCTTCTCTCCTTTATTCCTTTGTCCATGTTCTTGCACCCTAATTCCCCCCTTTCTGTGCGTAGGACATCTCCATTCCGTTTCCATTCCTTGTGTGTCGGGTTTATCTTTAAATTACGACATCATCATTGCCATCAACACCTCCATAAATGTTTCTTGTTCTTCATCTGCTTTGTTTATTTTGCAAAGGTATAAACGCTATTTTTCTGTAGGATATTACCACTTTTTATATGTTTACCCTTGTTACAAGCAACTTTGGGATTCTTTTCTTTCCATTACTGTAGTTTTGGCTTGTCACCATTTCTATTGGCCATGCCTATTGAAGTAAGCAGTCAATGTTAACCAATCACAATAGTTCAGTTGGCCAAAGCAGATTGCTCTTGCTAAATTGCAAATCTAGTTGAAGGGAAAAATCGCTATTATTAAAAAAAGAAGAAGCATTCAAATATTATAATGATGAAGTCAACTAGACGAATTCTTTCCATCACACATTTTCTTGTCGCTGAATATTCCTTTAAATTCATTGCCCATCTGTTGTTCTTTTCTTACTTGACTTAAATTCTTTGACCAACACACATTTGCCTTTGATGATCTAACAAATTTGATGTGGAGGAGAAAATTTTCTATGGCTAAAATTTTCCTTACATTTGATGAATTCTACTTGCATTTGATTGGTTAAAACTCAAATATTGCAATCAGTACTGACAGTGTAAAATGTAAATTGTTTTCATAAAAGGTTTTGTTTGTCCCTGACTGAAAATACGAGATCATGGGGATATCAGGGAAGTTTCTGAAATTGCTGATTGGGCAAAAACAGCGTGAGAGGTCTCAACAATCTGCGAAGAAGGATAGCGTATGTCCGAAACTTTGCTTCATTCATGTCCATTTTTATTCATGTCTATGCATTTGCTATCCATTGGTGTTAGATTATGGATGTGGCAAAGGAATTATCATTATTCAAAAAATTATTTTTAATGATAATTCAGTTTTCCCTTTTCCACTGTATTCTTCTTGTGATTACATTATTGCAAATTTCTGCATTCACTTGGTTTCAGCCAACATCTTGACATGGCACAAGGTTGCTTTCTTGTTTTAACTGTTTAGGATGCCTTTATGTCTTGGTTCATAACTGTACTTACTATATGCAAGTTGACTATTTACCTGGAAATTTTACAGATATGGAATGCAACAACAGATGCTAGGCATGGGAGAAAATCTTCTATCAATATTGATGCCACCGTACTTGAAAAAGATTTTGCATATAGTTCTAGTCTTGTTACTGGAGAATGTACCATTAAATCATGCTTGAATCCTGACGTGTCATCAAGTGAGTTGTCCTGTCAAAATGAACAGAATAGGGAGGAGCAACATGCAGCTATAGTTATCCAAACTGCTTTCCGAGCCTTTCTGGTATGGAAATTGCCTAATATAAGACTCCGTGAATGTTAAATTTACTAATTCAACATTTGCTGTGTCAACAGGGAGATGAAATCTAACTATTTTTTTGCAGAAGGTTATAGCATACACTAGCTGGCACAGATTTTGTGATTTTAATGTACATTTGCTGCTAGCTTTTGCTATCTTTCTTACCAACAGTCACAGTTTTGAAATGGTTTGTAGAATGTTTATGTATGGGATAACACCATTTTAGTTACCATGATTGTGATTGTCGTGTAGGCCAAGCGAGCACTACGGGCTCTGAAAGGACTTGTCAGACTTCAGGCTCTTGTTAGGGGTCATGCAGTGAGAAAACAAGCTGCTATAACCCTTCGTTGTATGCAAGCTTTGGTGAGAGTCCAGGCTCGTGTTAGAGCAAGGCGTGTTCGAGTGGCACTAGAAAGTCAGAGGGGGCAGCAGAAAGTTCAGGAACAGCCAACACATGAGGTTCATATTAAGGAGATTGAGGTCAGTGGCTCAAAACTTCATGAATCATGTTTTTTTTAAAGCAAATCAATCATTTACTTGTGATGGGTTCATCGAATTAAACATTGATGCATGCTCTTGGAAATTTGAAATTTTCTGACATCCGTATGTTTTTCAACTTATTGGCATGACACTGAATTCAATGTTTGATATGGTAATTTTTCTCCATGTTTCCATTAGCATGGTCCTAGCATGTTGAGTTTTTACTAACATCTTGCCTTTTCCACTTACCAAAATCTATCACAAAAACAATTTTGAATTCTTTTATATCTTCATTAATTGAACACAATTGGCTCATAACGTTCAATTTTTCGAATTATAGTATTAAATTCCTTATCACCCTATACCATTTATAGACATTTTTTTCTTCAATGGTTAGCTTTTAACAAATGAACATCTGTTTCTCACAATTTCACATTTCTTCCCAATATCTTGATGACATAGAGGTTATTAGCTCAATGATTGTGAAAGCAGATTTATTTGTGCACCTTTATGCAGGAAGGCTGGTGTGACAGTATTGGATCTGTAGAAGATATTCAGGCAAAATTGAAAAAGAGGCAAGAAGCTGCAGCCAAGCGTGAAAGAGCAATGGCTTATGCTCTTTCTCATCAAGTAAAAACTTAGATTGTATTTCTTTAAAGATCTACTTTTCAGCATAAATTCCTGTTTATGAAATGAGATATGCCAGCATCAGTGCTTATTTGTGGTATTTATGTAGAGCACTTTTGAGGATTATTAAAATATCGTGATTAATGAAGCCCCTATAAAGTGCTCAAGCTATATAAGTAGCCTTTCCATTTGATTTTTATGTGGACCAGCCATGGGCTGCATTGACTCCTGGTTGATGTGGACCAGTTCATCAATTTAGAACTTTGGCTACCCATTGTTGTAAAAAAAAGAAAAAATATGCATATAAATGCAGTTTATTTTTTTTACCCAAATCTTTTAGTTTTTCGGAAAAAGCAGAGGAAGTGGTTTGAAAAAAATATTCATTTTCCCAGTTAACGGCTGTCTTTCCTATTTCATTAAAGAAAAATAGCTTCTTTCTGGTTTTTGGCCATCTAAATGACCATTTTTATTTTTTGGATTTTAATTTTTGAGTTATTAATGATGACGTGATTTACTACTTTGATAATTTGTTGTTATTATGTTCAAGGACTTGTTCTTATGTAATAAATGCACATATTCAAAATATGTTTTCTTATTTATAATGTGTAATTGAATTAAAATTTACTTATCTAATTAATTTGGTAATAATGATGATTGTATACTTGTAAATATATTCTTATTTGTTTTTCATTTATATCATATTTTTAGAAAATTCTCTGGGAAAATACTTATATTTTAAATTGATTTAGTTTGCAATCCCTAATTTCCGTTTTTTATTTGTTTTTTACAACATCGTTGGTACCTAATTAGCCATCATGCATAACTTAGTGAGGCTAGCAAGTGGGATTTGGTGGAGGTTGGGACTTACAAGGAAGATTCTATTGGATTGTTGATATATGGGCAACCAGTTTCGGTAACGATATCAAAAGGAACATGTTTTGAGAAGACTTTAGGATGATGTTGAATGAGGACATACCTTAATCATCTGCCCCTATTTGTAAGGTTAGGATTTTTGTGAGGGCTTCTTGATGTACATGATCTTTTGGATGATGTAAAATGTGCTCATAGGATTACATTGTGTTCTGTGGGTGTTTTGGTCAGGGTTGTCGATAGTTATTCTAGTCAAATCTGTCTACAAGCCATCTGATTGTTTGCTACCGTTGGGTTGGCATAATGTCTGAGCTATCAGGGCCAGTGGTGAGTTGGTATGTGAGCCTCATGCTAATTGGTTTGGTTTGCTGCCAATGGCTCTGTATTTTTGCCGAGCCTTAAGGTCTGCAGCTAGTGGTTGGAAGAAAATCACTCAGCCAAAAAGAGAGTTGGGGTGGGTACCTAGAGTCTTCACTCAATGAATTTTGCGTTTCTGGGTAAATGGCTATGGTGCTTTTACGAGAGGAAAGATGCTCTGTGTCTGTGGGTGGTGATTGTTAGGAAGAAGTGATTAAGGCTAGAAAATGGGAGAAGAGGGATGGGTAGGCTACAAATATGTCTAGTGCTTGAAAGAATGTCCTGGAGGCGGTTGAGATGGTTAGGTATGGGTGCACACTAGTGGTGGGAAATGGGATGGGGTTTAAATTTAGGGGGAATAGGTGGGTCGATAGGAATTCCTTAGGTTCTATCTGACTTTGCTCTCTGTGGCATCTTCCATTGACGTGTGTGTTTAAAGGTTGCACTAGTGTAAGATGTCTAATTCCAAAGAAACTTGGTGTGATTTAGAATCATCTAACCTTATTAGTTTGCCTTTTCTTCTTCATACTCTCGAATCTCCTCTGATTTCTAGAGTTCCTGTTGCAAGGGTGGTGGTGGAGCATTGATAGGAGATCCACTATTAGATTATTGCATTAGATTTTGACCTTCACAGGGGGTTAAGTTTCGGGAATTGAAATTTGTTAGCCAAAATTGGCTTCCAACCAAAGTCTAGTTTGAGGTAGCATGAGGCTATCTCTACCGAGTGATTCTTTAAGAGGCATATCTCCCTAGCTTGCATGTTTAGATTTTGTGGATCTCAAGAAGATTAGTGGCATTTACTTTTTGATTGTTCCTCAGTGGGAAGGTATTGGTGCAAATGGTTGTTGAGATGATCTGGTGTGATGGAATATGGCCCAGTTTTGGAAGAGATGGCATATAGTAGAGGGTTAAAGGCAACGAGGTAGACAATTTGGCTCAGAATTCCTCACATAATCTGGTGGAGATTATGGTTAGAAAGAAATAGCAGGGTGTTTGTGGTATCTATTGTGATGATCAACACTTGTGGGTCAAGGTGACACATTGTGTAGTGGAGTGGACGAGAGCTTGTGATGATGTGGATGTTCAATTGATTCTTTGTTTTTGATCTTTATCTTTTTCGTATATTCTATTTATCTTTTGCTTAGGCCTGTTTTCTTTGGGTTTGTTTTGTTTCAGTGGGTTTCTCTTTTTGTAGTCCCTTAGGCCCTGTTTTGTGTTTTTCTTTCAGCTTGCACACAACTTATGTAGGCCCTTGTTTTTAACCTATTTAATGGGTTTCTTTTATTGCCGTTCAAAAAAAATCAAATGCCTTCTTCATGTTAGCGAATCATCTTCAAATCATATATTCAATATCTTTTGTAACATTTCTTCAAGCATGGCATTGACTCCGCTGCATGGGACCCAATTTTCCCCTTTAGATATAGTAGTGATAATTCTCCATATGGTAGTAACTATGTTATTCATTTGCACCTTTAATGAGGTCGGGTCCTGGATAGCAGAAATTCATGTTTCCACATGAGCTTCTCTATTTGTTTTCATTTTGTTAAAGAATGTGGTGGAAATCTTGAACCAGGAGACTGGTTGTTATTCCTGACCTAAATGTTTTTTTCTGGTTCACAATCCTTGTTTCTGTTTCAACTGTTACATTTTGAATATCTTTTGCATCATCATCAAAAAGATCTTTGCAATAGAAAATCAGATTCATCAAATTGGTTTCCACTTCTTTGAATGCTAATAAGGGGAAAATGACAAAGTAATAGTGAGAGATCTATTTCTGTCATGTCCTGTGATTGGAGGCCGTCTGGATGGCTGGATGTCATGCTGCAAATAGTTTGCTAAGAATACCAATGATATTTTTCACTGCGTATTTTCTAGTCAAAACCCAATTACAGGAAGTCAAACTGATCAAACGTTTGTATGAATATCAATAACAACGTCTACATTCTCTTCCCAACGAACTATGAAGATATTCTAGTTCTACAAATAGTTTGAGATTCTATATGCTTGTTCTTTAATATGAAATGAACATGGTACGTGCTTGAAAGTGGGCTTAGAAGCATACAATTAACAATGTGAACAGAGTCATAAGGTAGATTACCTCAAGTGATGACCAATTAGAAGAAAAGAGACTATTGTAATTGAGGAATTATGTTCAACAGTGCAGATTGCTGTTTTAGCTTTTTCTTTTGACAGGTGCACTGCTATTTTATGTGTTTTATCTTTTGCATATCATAAAGTGGTGTCCATGCTCGGATTCTTTAATAATTTCGTTGAGTTGCTTTCTTTCAGTGGCAGGCTGGTACTAGGCAGGCATTAGCACCGTCGGGATATGAACCTGATAAAAGCAGCTGGGGATGGAATTGGATGGAGAGATGGATGGCTGTTCGTCCTTGGGAAAATCGTTTCCTTGACATTAATATGAACGATGAAGTTAAGGTCTGTGATGATTCTGATGTTGAGGGGAAAAATGAAAGCAACATACAGATCAAGAATATTTCCAAGAAACATGGTTCTTCTGTTATTCATTCTAGTAGTTCAATTTCAAAGACGGGTCCTCATACTCATTCAGAAGGTACTGGTAGTTCTAACAAGACCTTGATTGCACTGGCCATGCATGGCAAAATTAAGGAAAGACCCACAACAGTAGACATGACTGATGGAGCTGATTCAAAACCTCCTAGATTGGGACCTCGTTCACATAGCAATCCAAGAGAGAGACCTATGAAACAGGATTTGAGGGCAAAAAAGCGTTCGTCACTGCCAGCTGCCGGTGAGTCTACCATCTGGTTTACACTCGTGCTTAAAGTAGTACTACATAGATTTAGTTATTTAAAAAGGGTCAAAGCTGCGTTTGGTTTATTTTGAAACAGCAAATAAAGAAGTTACTGGGAAGATGGTCAATCCACGGAAATTCTCGAATTAGACTACCAAAAAGACTGAAGTCATTCCTTGTTAGCCTCCCTACACAACCATCCTATCCCGAGGAAAATGGAGCAAGAAAGCATGCTGAATCGGAAGGCTACTAGTTTGCATAGGTGGACGTTCTGCTGTCAAACTATAGACATGCTGCCTTCTTCTGTGGTTTGTATGTATACGGTATATATTGTTTTTCAGGAAGGTGTCATCTGCATTCTGCAACACGATCAAGGAAGCAGTAAGAAAGCTGCGGCTTCGGAAAATTAGTGGTGAGGCACAGAATTAGATTGTTTCGCTCGCTATCAGTATCATGTGTCACTTTTGTCTTTGATATCTGTATCATTGTTATCAGAACATTTTCCGTCAAATCAGTCAGTCAACTTGTTTGTTAAGGTTTATTATGCTTAATCGTCGTTCTACTTTCCTTGCAAAATGGTAGAAGAAGTTAAAAAAGTATATTGCGTATCAATTTGATTTTCTTCTCTTGATCAATTAAAAGATAAAAAGGATTAAGAAAATTCCATTTGATCTGAAGGTCAAAAAATCGATCACCCGAGGAAGGGAAGATATGAAACCCAAGCTCGCGTTTGGTATGGTGATTGGTTTTAAGTTGCAACTCCCAGCGTTGCGGGAGATGTGGAGGACCGATTTCTTTTGTCATCATATGAAATACTACTCTATTTACCGTGGATTAAAGAGATGATCGGGAGTAGGTAGTCAGTAGTCTCTTCTAGTAAAATGTGGGTTGCTATTTGTTTTTAAATTTAAAATTTATAAATTTAGGGTAAAAAAAAAGTCACATCATTTTACACAATCACTACTCTTCGATGTCATAATCACTATACCAATTTTTTTAGAAAGGAGTTACCTCGTATCAATCAAAGATGCGTTTGGGTGCTTCAAATTCTCTTCTCCAACTTCGTTTAATGGAAACTGCGGTTTTGTAGTCGTGTGAGTGGGGCTTTCGAAGCAGGCTGAGGAGTGGAGAATTGGTTGGAGAGATCGGGATTTTGCGGAGAATTGGTTAGAGTTGGATCTTCGTATCCAAATGCATCCTAACACTTAATTTCATCTATTTTTCTACGTTAATTTACAGTTCCCATCATTTGGGTAAATTTATCTTAGGCATATGATGGCTTTTCTGAAATTGCTATGAAGATTTCAATCTTAACAAAAAATATGGAATCATAAAATCTTGGTGGAATCAACTATATTAGAGTTGGTTGATTTAAAGATGCAGCCGCAACAAAATTGGAGCCATTAGAAGTTACCATTTCGTTCAAATAAAAACAGAAGTACTCCATGTTTCAAAAAAAAAAAAAACAAAAAACAAAAGTACGCTGACGTGGTGTGGTGAGTTGTGATTGTCGCCCTGCCCTTATCCCTTGACCATCCCTGCCGCTGCGATCCAATCCAATCCCCTTCTGCCCTCGTCGCCGGTCGCCTTCTCTTCCTTCATGGCCGTTGCAGCCTTTACCACCTCCTTTCCCACCGGTCGCCTCCACCATCGAACCACCTCCCGTTCCCCGTTTCCGTCCGTCGTTGCCATTGCAGCTGCAAAATCACCTTACCAATCCCTCACCCTCTTCTCTCCCAGTCCACTTTTTTCCAATGTGGTCGCCGCTGCCTCCTCCTACCCCGACTCCGACGATGAAGAAGAAACAGTGGAAGAAGTCGTCTCATCGACGTCGACGACGACGACGACGACTTTATCATCGTCATCGACGGCTGTTGGTCGTCTGTACGTAGGCAACCTCCCCTACTCCATGACTCCCTCCCAGCTCGTCGAGATGTTCAGCCAGGCCGGCTCCGTCCGAGGCGTGGACATCGTCTACAACCGCGTGACGGATCGCAGCCGGGGATTCGCCTTCGTCACCATGGCCACCGCCCACGACGCCAACGAGGCCATCCGCATGTTCAATGATGCCCAGGTGGGAGGCCGCATCGTCAAGGTTAACTTCCCGGAGGTGCCCCGGGGTGGGGAGAGGGACGTCATGGGTGCCAGGATCAGGAGAAGCAACAGAGGCTTCGTGGACAGCCCCTACAAGGTGTACGTTGGCAATCTCGGCTGGTCTGTCACCTCCGAATCTCTCGGGCTCGCCTTCGCCGGTAATCCAGGCTTGCTCGGTGCGAGGGTCATCTATGACAGGGACTCGGGCAGGTCGAGGGGGTTTGGATTCGTGTCGTTCGGTTCACCAGAGCAGGCTCGGGTTGCTATCAAATCCATGGATGCAAAGGTGAAAGTACCTAGCTGCCGTTGCCATTTCTGATTTGGTACGTATAAAGTTGACATTCTTTGGTTCAACTGTCAGGAGCTTCAAGGGCGGCCCTTGCGATTGAGTCATGCTGCAGAGAGAAGGTCACCCAACACAAGCGCTGCATCCACCGCGGGTGATGATGCCATGTGACGTTGGTCCCTTTGTCTCTCCCTACTTGCCATTCAATCTTTTGATTACGATCAAAATCGATTATCCAGTAACCGATCCCAAATTGAAATGAGATGTGTTGCAAACATGAAGAATTGATTAGAGACTCAACTAGAATTCTAGAGCTATTGGTTGGACACTTCACCGATAAGCCTTTTGAATTCCCCATGATAGCCCTAAAGAACCCATATTTGTTTAAGCTCAGACAACTTTCCCAGTGGACCTTTGCAACGAAACTCAAATTGAACCAACAAGATGTGCAAGAGCTCCTCTGGGTAATTTTGACATCCCATTTGTAAATTAGAACCATTCCAGCTCATCTCTGACCATGTGGCAATGTGGCAGCCCTAACCTTCTAATCTCGGGGAATCTGATGCATCTCGAAGAATTGCTTGGCCTTATATAATCATCTCTTGGGGTCTCCTATACATTTACCCTTGGTATTTGGTCGCTACCAATTGAATCACTTTCTTCAAAGAACTAGTTTTCCCTAAAAGAGTCATCACCCTTTTTGCTAGAAATATCTATGGACTACAACTTCTCGGTTGTTTCTGTGATTTCTTTACCCAAAATCCTCAAGGTCTGCTACCTCAAGTTCCCAGGATTGGTTTCCATCTCCAATTTCCATTCCCTCCTCATCTTGTCTGTTGCTACTTCCATTCCCCTCTTGTATGCTTCCATTTCCTCAAGCCTCACAATGCTGTGGTGTATCTCTGTAGGAACTGACTCATTGATAGATCTCGAGCTAGCACGGCCACATCCATTGCTACCAAGAGGCTGGGGATGAGCCGACGAGCTATTACAAGTAGAAATGAGAGTCATGGCAAGGAATTGGTTAAATGGTGGTTGGATCAAATCATGTTGGAAATAAGGGAAAATGGAGGTCTTTAGCCCAAGATCCCTGGTGTGGAGTCTTGGATGCAAGGCAACCAATTATTCATTAATTTTGAGTATTTATAAAAGTTAATAGTGGCCGTTATTTTCATTACAATAGATAATGTATTTAGGGATTAAGGCCACCCCCCATCGTAGATCCATCAAGCTTGTCGATCTTCGATGGTCACTTGCTGAAATGTTTTGTATTGTATTAATTGTTTTCCTCTCTACTACAATTCGTCAACATCATTTTGTCTTTGGTGCTGCATGTACCCTTCTTCATCCTCATGGTAGCGAGACCCAGCCTCCCTTAAATTCGTGGTGTCCCACAATTCATTCCCGCACAAAACTCAAGCGATGAATTTTGATCCAACACCAATGCAATAGGTGCAAGACGTTATTCTTCAATCACGTGGGAGCAAAGAAGAGTATCACGTTTCATTTAACCAAGTCTATAGGTTTACTTAGGCTCAACTTGTAATATTAACCAATTACACGTCTTAACAATTCTCTCCAACCAAAAGTGCACAATACGAAGGAATATGGTAAAATTTTACGCTTTTGGTGAAGCTGCCCGCCTAGTCTTTCATTCCAAGTACCTTTTTGATCTACTATCATTTGGTCGAGACTGGCATTCACTTCCCCATAACATGATGAACTCACAATTTCCATATCTGAGAAGATGGATTGATGTGTGGAATCTATAATACATTTCGACATGAATGCAGTAGATACATTCCACACATAATTATGTCTGGTTGGATTAGAGATCGCATTAAAAGAACTTGATTTTCTTTCACATTACATCAAAAATATATTGTTTTGATGTGGGCGAAGAGACCAGAGGATCGGAATGACTGCTGGACCCTGCAGTCCAGGAATGTTCGAGACCATTTGCGGATCTGGACATGATAAAATTTTCTGATGAGTTGGGTTGAAGCAATGACGACCAGACCGGTTCCGACAGGACCTTGTCACCTTCACCAAAGATTCTTACGCAGATTGTATTGGCATGACCACACCATAAACCACCTTGGACATTGTTCACCTCCAATGTTCTTGGCTCCTGAAAAATTCGGTTGGCATGTGACATTCAGAAGAATTTCTTTACGACAAATCAGATATTCAACCCAGCACTTTCCATATTTTTTCACAGCCAGGTTGCACATATCTGCCAACGTAATGTTTTGTTGATGCTGCAGTTCGTTGAGGATATGAAGTTACAAATGCATCGTCATAGTTGCTCACCCTTATGTTAAACTGCTTTCTGATTCGTGTTCGGAAATAGCCTCAGCACATTGCCAGTGTGATAATGAAAACAAGTCCAACATAAAGAAAGCAGTGCCGACTGGTGACCTCAAAGGCAATGAAGTTGCAAACGGCAGCAAGTAGAAGCACAACATACACGGTTCCCTGCAATAGTAAGCAATAGATTAGGTTAACCTTCACCAAAACATAGAGTAGAATTGGACTATCCAAACACACACTAGTATCTTCTTATTCATGTCAACACCCAACCTACAAGAACAAGTTTATGTTAATATGACTATGTGTGTCACTAAAACAATTCCTTCCTCTCCATTTCTCTTATTGGATTATCAGATGACTAAAATTTATTTTAAAAAAGACAATGAACCAAAAATTAAATTGTTAAATTGGTAAGACATTAGCAGAGATGATAGAATTACAATAAAAAAAATAAAAAACTGCATAGAAAAGAACAGTCATATATTCTATACATCAGAGCCAGTTCTTTTCAATAAGAATTGCTTAGGAGAGATTAAGAATTTTTTTTTTAAAAAGAAAAGATTAGAAACTAGCTGTGGCAGCTAGAAACATTTTAAACTGTGTGAATGGTTAGATAAATGGCTGTTGAGACCCCAGCAGTCTCCACTGGGAGCTCAGGCACACAACTGCCTTCTGCATACTATCCAGAACCATGAATTCAGACATCTTAGAATGCCCAAAACATCCCAAAGGAAAATCCAACAAAAATAAAAACAAAATATTGAACAACAAACACAACTAACAAAAGAACCTATCTGGCATCTACTTGGTTCATGATAAAATAACTACTGGCTTTACATATCTGGCATCTACTTTTGAGCGTTCTATTCTTTGGCATTATTAACCAAGTCATCCATCTCACAAGAGGCTAGATCAAGCATTATCATAGTTTTGTATTTCTAGTTTTGATTGTGAGTTGTGTTAAATAAGTAAGCATCACCATGCTACCTTTTGTCATTAGTGCCTAATGTCTACTTAGAGTCCCTTGAGAGTTAGTATGTTGTAATGTTTGGGGTCTTGTTGGAGTTCGAACAATATTTGCTGCTAAATTTGATTATCAGCATGTTGACTTATGCTTAGATCTAATGATCAATTATATTAAGTTACAATATGATTTTTTTAAAGTTACAATATGATTAAATTGACGTGAAAATCTCATACCGTTTATTCAAGAGGAATTTGTATTGTGAAAATTTATTTTGTGCACGTAAAAATAATAACAAATAAATTCTCATATTTTTTATTATCTTAAAATAAATGGCAGATTATAAATAGAGGGAAAAAGAATGGTTGGGGCTTGTTCAACGAGCAAGTCATCTTGGATTGGCCGAAGCTTGAATGGGCAATCTTTCTTCTTTCTAGAGAGGAGGAGAAGGACTAGAGCTACTAAAAGCGAAGCGAAACCATAGCTATAAGAGATCTCAACCGACGACTGAGCCTTTGCATAATCTTGTATCAATCAACCATAGCTATAAGAGATCTTGTAATCTTGTAATCTTGTAATCTTCATGAATATTGATAATCTGTGAAATCTTCATCAATGGAAGTATTAGTAACATGGACGCTTGAGTTCTTGATCGATATTGAAAATTGCAAAACAATTACAAACTACATTGAACATCATTTTTGTTTCTTTTCTTTTCTTTATGGTGACTTTTCATGAATAGTTTTCTCTTATTGGGAACTTTTAGTGAGTAATTTAGACTCTTTTTTTTCTTTCTTCAAATTCAAAGCTTGAAATCAAACTCCATTTCAAGAATGTGAAAGCATTTTTGCTATTTCATTGTAGATCATCATTTTGAGCTAATTCTTGATGTCAAATACGAATCTTGAGTTGTGTTGTGGGTGAGTTTGAGGAGAGTTCTAGTTAATTCTGGGAATTAGATAGAATTTGAGTTAAAGTTAGTAAAATAAATAAAGTTCAAATTATTTTGTAATTAGGATTATAAAAATTTATACGTTAAAGCTTGTGTGATAATAATGATGTTAAAAATTTATGCAGAACTAAAATTAGAGTTGAAATAAACAAATCTACAATTTCAAGATGCCATGCATCATCAATTTTAGCATACTTTATGCTGATATTTGTTTTTTTCTATTTTATTTTACTCATCTTATTTTTCCCAACAATCATCATCTCAATGAGTGTTTTGTTTTTAATTTCTGATCATATACAAATCATGTTTTCATGTTTTCATTAATCTTATTGGGTAGTTCTGATGTAGGATAAACAAGAAACTAAAGTTTTCAATTCTTTGTTAAAGTCTTAGATTGTGAGTCATGTCATCATTGGATGATTGCTTTATATAATTGCATATGGTTTAAGTTTAATCAGGTTATAAAGTTGCTTTGGTAATGTTGTTTTGAGATTTCATATATTGAAATTAGTCATGTTTAGTAGTATCATTTACATGTAGTTAGAAATATTGCATTCTTGGGAATCAAAGAATAAAACATTTAAAACCAAAATTTAGGAAAATCACGTGTCTTTGGAAAGACACATTTTAAAAATCAATAAAACATTTTAAATCAAAATTTAGAAAAATTATGTCTTTGGAAAAATACATTTTAAAATAAACAAAATATGTTTCAAATCAAAATCAAGCTAGGAAAATCATGTCTCTTTAGAAAGACACATTTTAAAAATAAATAAAACATTTAAAGCCAAAATTTAGGAAAATCACGTGTCTTTGGAAAGACACATTTTAAAAATCAATAAAACATTTTAAATCAAAATTTAGAAAAATTATGTCTTTAGAAAAATACATTTTAAAATAAACAAAATATGTTTCAAATCAAAATCAAGCTAGGAAAATCATGTCTCTTTAGAAAGACACATTTTAAAAATAAATAAAACATTTAAAACCAAAATCTTGGAAAATCGTGTATCTTTAAAATGACACATTTTAAAAATAAATGAAACATTTTGAATCAAAATTTGGAAAAATCACGTGACTTCATAAAGATACATTTTAAAAATAAATAAAACATTTCAAATCAAAACCTAGGAAAATTGTATCTTTAGAAAGACATTTTAAAATATGTGACTATTATCATCTATGAAGGGAATATTAAATATTTTAGTTTCCAAAAATGCCTTATAATTTTTTATTAAAGTATTTATTAAAATTATAAGGTTAATAATATTAAATTATAAAATTATTTACTTTTTATAATTTCAATTTCTATCAAGTCCTTTTTGTGTACAAACACTTGAATTTTCAATTCCCTGCATTTTTATTACAAGAGTGTTTGTATCACTGGAATTCAGAGAAATTGAATTAAGATAATTAATTCTCATCTCTAGAATAAGAAATTAAATTGAATTCTCACTTTCTTCTTTGTGAATTGAAGAAAAATAAATCATACTTGTTGTTTCACATAGTCTTACTAATTTCCATATAATTGCATACTGTTGTCTTCACTATTGACATAAATGGCCAAGTGAATGATCTTCACTATTGATGCAAGCGACCCTTTGTTGGAAGTCCCCCACTTCATTAGATCACCATGAGGTCTATGGTTGATGTTGGAGAAGATGAGATAAAAAAAGAGAAAAGGAAACAAAGGAAAAACTAAATAAAAGGAAAAAAAGGGGAAAAAAAAAAATGAAAGAGGAAAAAAACAATAATAATATATATATGTAAAAAATGAAATAATACATGGATAAACATAATATTGAAAGATTATGTGATGGACACAATACATAGAAAGTGGATAACAATTCTAAGTTATTTTTTGATTTTAAATAAAAATATTTCTAATTATTTAAAATTAGATATTATAAAAATATTTCAATGTGTATTAAATATTTATAAATATTTATTTTATATTGAATACAAAGAATTGAAAGTAAATTATTTTCAATTTAACAGTACTTAATTCCGATGTGTGCAAATTTATTTATATTTACAATTCTATTCAATTATGATTGGGGCATAAACATCACTACACGGAATTCATTTTTACTCAATTCAATTTTTATTGAGAGATAAATTATACTAAATTAATTTTCCAATCACTCAATTTAGGATTTAGGGTTTAGGGTATAGGGTTCACAGGGCTTAGGGTTTACGGGTTTAGGATTTAGGGTTTAGGGTTTAGGGGTTAGGGTTTAGGGTTTAGGGTATAGGGTTTTGGGTTCAGGGTTTAGGGTTTAGGGTTTAGGGTTTAGGGTTTAGGGTTTAGGGTTTAGGGTTTAGGGTTTAGGGTTTAGGGTTTAGGGTTTAGGGTTTAGGGTTTAGGGTT
>JAMKPZ010004211.1:0-41369 GCA_024699675.1 Amphibolis antarctica
TATAGTATATTTGCATAGTAGCTATATATGTATAGTAATTCTTAAAATTACTATTAATGTTATTATTACTGCATAAATTTTAACATATAAATTTTTATCATCTAAGTTACTGTATTGTTCCAATTCTATTTATGAAATTAGTTCTATCTTTAACTCTTTTCAACTTCTAATGCTGAAAAAAAATTACCTGTAAACGTACCCTTAGATCGGTGGATATTCAAATTGTAATATATTTGGGCATACACATATATATATCTGACTTGGGTGTACACAACAGAATAGGTTAAGTGCACACGTCAGGAAGAACAAAATGTGGATCAAGTGTGACAAGAACTTAATCCATAAGAATAAGTACACATCTCCATCAAAGTTTTGATGGTTACCTACACGGAACTCCAAACTTGACGTGCTCGATCATGATACAATGGGGATTCAATAATTTCATCAAGTGATTTTATAATTTCTCCCGTCACCAAAACGATAGTGTTGTCTAACTGAGGCATAAACGCAAACACTTACGTGGCGACATACGCATCAACCCTGGCGGAGGGGACCAGGAAGGTTGGCGTGAGATAAATAGATCAAACCTCATCGATAAGAGATCACAACTTTGTTTCCATTCATCAAATGGTGAATAAATTAAGAAATGGACAGAAGAAAATCTTTCGCAAATGATGCTGATAACTGAAAAAATGTTCATGTAGTACAGAGTCTGATGATAATAAACCCAAGTGGCATGGTTGCTGCTTCAGATAAGAAAAGAACGGGTACGGTCAATCGGTGAGGATAATATGCATGCTCAGAATCTTGAATGCAGATCACATTACAAAGAGAGGAGATGGGATCACCATCCCACCCAACCTTGATGAGACTTAGTTTAGATATGTGGAAGATTTCCAAAATTGTTTATGCCGTGATGCTAGATTTCCGGAAAAAAGGTTTGGGTTTCCAAGGATTTTAGAGATGGCATCATGCTGTGATGCTTTTTTTTGTGTCTCTAGAAACTTTCATAAAGATTTGGGTATTAGCAGAGTTCTTCACTAAATCGAAAACTCCAACCATTCTGTACTGTCCCAGAAAAGCGCAGATATATATATTCCCATCACCAGTAGTTCCACATACAAATCAATAGAAAAAATTTAGTTCCCAGCTACCACACCACTTTTGGATCTGCAAACACATTGCCCATCTAGAAGAGAGCATCTGGGCTTCCTCCCATCGCCAGTTGTTTCACATACAAATCTTTTCCTGATCATTGTCAATGATTTTTTCTGCTGAAATGGGAAGGTGTGAAATTAACAGGGTGTACATATGATGGTGGTATTTGTATTTTTAAAATTAACGTAAAATCATGTAAAATATAAAAAATAATAATTAAATTTATTATTATTTTTTGTTATTTTTTATTAATTCTGAAATTACAAATATCACCTGTATGTAAGAATGAGTGAGGTGGAGTTGTTAGATTCGACAAGGGAGAGGAAAAAAGTTGTAATATAATATCTTATCAAGAGTTGTAATTGGTGTGTTTGTTTGTATCGATTTTTAATTTACGTAATAGATTGAAGTGATTTTAAAATGATACAAATAAATAGTACATTTTTTATAGACAAGAGGAATGACTTTTACATATTTATTGTATTCATACAAACATTAATTACATCACATTTAAAAAAACAAATCATTCAAAGGTAAAATTAAAATTTTATAATAAGTAATGCTCCTTTAAGACCAGCTAGCAAATAAATGTAATACTATTCTTTCAAAATGTAACTACAGTAACACTTTAAAAACTAAAAGTTATACTTTAAAATCAAAACAAACACATCAACCGTAATATAATGACCTACCATGCATCATTATATATATAAGAAGCACATATAAACCATGAGTTTTCAAATACTCTACAAAGTCACAAAAGACTTAATCCTAGATACAAAACAGTATTCTTAAAGGACAAATTTGTACATATCTCGACTTAAAAGACATACAAACAGGTAAAATCAAAAAGTTTTATGGTTATGGCGTTGATGGTGTCTACATACAAAATCATTGTCTGAAATTATATGATTTATAATGTAAATTTTTTAAATATTTTTTGTATAATTTTTTTATATAAAATATTAAATGTATTTAAAAAATATTACCAACACAACTATAATGTGCAGTTAAAATTTTTTAAACCCATAACATGCACCCCAAGTTTTTTTTGGTGGAGGATATTTTAATAATTTCGACATATACAAATCATATATGTAAATATCATGTCAGAAAGATGTGGTGACATTAATGTAGTATTTGTACTTTTAAAATTAAAGTTAGATTATGTGTAACGATAGAAAATAATAATTAAATTTTTTATCAATTTTTATTATTTTTTATTAATTTTGAAAGTATAAATATTACCAAAAGTTATTTTAAAAATTGACTTCAAATGAAACTTTATCCAAGTAATTTTGATAATTACATGGATTATGATTTAAAGTTAAATAGTATTATACCCTTTTTTTTAAACAGTATACTAAATTTACAAAAATTTAATCATATTACATCAATCTTTGTGTTTAAATCTATTAATATATATAGGAAAAAATAGTTTTGTAGCCACCCACAGAAGTTACTTCTATGGGTAGCTGTTGGATCAAAGTTAAACAACGGAGATGAGTAACGGGAAAAGCAAAGAGAAAGTGGAAAAAAAAATTCCCTGTTGATTACACATGTGCAAAAGTAGTTTTTTTTTTAACCGCGAAAAAATTCCAAAAAAATTTATTAATCACATGTGATTCATCGTCCCAAAGTAACTCTTTTATTTTAACACAAAAAGTCACATGTGATTTCTCTTTCCAATTGTCTTCTCCTCGATTCATCTTTCTCAATCATCGAATGGAATATGGAAGGACGGTACTTAACGTTAGATCTACCAATGACTTATATGTGTGCTTTCATGTTATTTGAAGTTAATTTATTAAATGTATTGATTATACTTTTATTTAACATAAATGAACATTTATTGGAGAAAAAATGTTAGACTGACGTTGCAACATTTATTAAGGAAAAAATATTAAACTGACGTTGCAAAATTTATTGAGGGAAAAATGTTAGACCAACAAAGCTGAAATGCAAAAGTATATCGATAAGAAAGAAAGAGTTCTAAGAATCTATATTCAATTAATGAATCAATGGAAGCAAAAAGATGCTCTGATAAAGAAAATTCCACCATAGAAAAGTATATTGGAATTAATGATGAATCAGATGGTATACATACAATTATTGCAGAAATTGTTTTTACAGAGACAGATAGTTCTCCAAAAGATCAGACAAATACTATTGAAGAAATTTTGAGAAACTTAAAAGTACAGTAGTCTGCACTATCTGTCTCTATAGAAGAATAAGAAGAAGTTTCTGAAACACCTGATTATCAAACATTGGGTGAATATTTGAAGACCTTGAAGAGAAATAAAAATGATGAAACTATTCAGATTGATGCACAGTAACAGGTTGAAGAAATATTACAGTTAGAACATATACAACGACCATTTCTAAGCATGTGTCATTTGATGAACAAGCTATAGAGGAAGCTCCAGAACATCACAGTTAAGATTTTATGGAAGAGTATTACAGTCCTCCAACAATCTCAAAGGAACAAGCTATAGAAGAATCTCTTGATTTGTGAGCTAAAGATGAGTATGTTAATCAACAACAAGAGATTTTAGAAGTGCAGAATGAAGATAATTTGAGATTCGTTGTATATTAGTCACAGACAGAGGATGTTGAAGATTAAGTACTTCTCATTTGTTTCCTGAGGAAGGTATGTTGGTAGAAAATCTATATTTTAAAAATCAGGAATGTCTGGACAATTATCATAAATTTTTGAATTACGAGATACTGTATGAAAGACCAGTAAATTTCAAACATTTACAAGAGATTAAAGATGTCTTACAGTTTCAAGATCTGCTAGATATTATACCAATAGACTGTAAGTTAATGTATTCAAAGAAGTAATAGCTACATTCTATGCTAACTTGCATGTTGAGGATGATAGATTATTTAGCAACATAGATAACACTATTTTTAAAATCACTCTTTAGTTAGTATATGATACACTAAAATTGACAAATGAGGGTGTACAATTAGTTATAACATCTTTAAACTTGTTAGATTAGAACATCAATTCGATAGCAAGAAACTCTCAATCACATGATAGATTACAGTATTTAGATGAACTGAATGACAAAGCCAAATTCATAGCAAAAATTCTGCAAGCATAAATTTTTCAGAAGAAATGACATATTGAACATAGAATTTGTTTATATGCTACATATGCTGTCATATATAAAATAAAACTAAATTGGTGCACACTATTTTTAGATTCCATATAGCACATACATTCAAAATTATTTTATGGAATCAGTCTTGTCAAGTTGATATTTAGCACATGATATAATGTCAATCAATGGCCAAGAAAATCCTTCAAGACAAGATTATTTACAATAGTAGAATATAAGAAATTCATTTCTAAGGCACCAGTTACAGAGATACAGCAACAATCAACAAGTGAACAGACACAAACTTCGACTACACAAGATTTGTTATCTCCTACAAAGATTGCTTATATTACACAATTAGGAGAACAAATTCGTCGACAAATTTCTCAAACTATAGTCAGTACGTATTGTTTAGAATCAGAAGAGAAATCAAGGGTAACTTATACTTTTCTGATTTCTTGTTAAATTGTAATGCTAAGTGATTGGAACCTTTGTTTGTATGTGATTATATTTAAGATTACTTGTTACAAAGAACTTTTCTTAACTGCTCAGTTATATTTTATAAGTTTTTATCTTATTTATCTTTTCAATTGAAGCTAAATTTATTAATTTTATCTCTTTGAATGCTTACAATTATTCTCTAACCTCGATACTTTGTTGAATAACGACAAAAAGGGGGAGATATACTTGAAAATTAAAAATTAAAACAATAGATAATTACACTTAAAACACTTAAAATTAAGTGTCTTAAGAAAGTGAAAAAGTAAAATACAACATCAAATTAATTGAAATTTGAAATTTGAAAATTAAAACAATAGATAATTAGAATATCAAATTAATTTTGTGATCATAAAAAAGGGGGAGATTGTTGAGTATTATGTTTTGATGATGAATGCTTAATTAATGTTTAATCATGATTTGATGGCAATTGAAAAGTCGTAATTATATTTGCTAACTATTTATTTAGTTATTACTTGAACATAACTGGAAATATTATTTAAGTTAATGCTAAATTATTTAACACTCGAATGTTTGATTCATTTTAAGTGTTTTAAGTTAGTAGATTAAGTATGTTTAATATTTAGAACACTTCAGCTTGATATTCGAAAGAGTATAGTTAGTTAAATAAATGTTAGATATGAATATAGTTCGTGAAATATCATAGTAGAATATCATGTGAAAGTTTAAGTTCACACGTGACGAGAGAATCGACATTTTGTGTTAAAAACTGGACGATTGTATTAAAAAATCGGTATTTTAACATTAACACGTGACTTTTTAAGTTAGGCATGTGCGGTCTAAAGTGCATGTAGTGTGTGAACAGTGTTAATGTTTTACACTAAAAGTTTGGAACATTAAGCATAAGATGACGTAATGATTTGATGTTTTAGCAAAACACGTAAGATTTTTAAGTAAAACATGTGAAATTTAGTTTTTAAGTTATGAATAATATTTAGGCATTTTAAGGGTACAAGTCTGGATATCCTTCAGATATTTATGTTAAAAGACTTAGACTATTATGTTTTGATGATGAATATTTAATTAATGTTTAATCATGATTTAATGGCAATTGAAAAGTCGTAATTATATTTGCTAATTATCTATTTAATTATTACTTGAACATAATTGGAAATATTATTTAAGTTAATGCTAAATTATTTAACACTTGAATATTCGATTCAGGTTAAGTATTTTAAATTAGTGGATTAAGTATGTTTAATATTTAGAACACTTTGCATTGATATTCGAAGGGTATAGTTAGTTAAATAAGTGTTAGATATAAATATAGTTCATGAAATATCACGATAGAATGTCACATGCAAATTTAAGTCACACGTGATGAGAGAATCAGCATTTTGTATTAAAAGATCAGATGATTGTATTAAAAGACCGGTATTTTAACATTAACACGTGATCTTTTAAGTTAGGCATGTGTATTCTAAAGTTAAGTTGTAAAATTAACATCTTTACTTTAAGGTTTCCCATAGAAGAATAAAGTTGTTCTCTCAAATCTTTCCAATAATGTTAAAATGTTAAATACCTAATCTTAAAAAATTAAATCACGTATTTAAAAATCTTAAATACTTTATTTTACTTAAATATATGGCATAATATTTAATCAAAGTCCCTTTTAAATCAATATTAAATAATTGAAAATCAAAACCACCCAAATATTTCAATTGACAGTACTTCCGCCTAATTGTAAAGTAAATTCATAGAACTACCATTTGTAAATAGGTCTATAAATGGTAGTTCCATATCTTACTTCTTTATTTTAATGGTACTTCCGTAAATCAAGATATACAGAAGTTAAATACTTCCCCTAGAATAATGCATATTGTAATTGAAATTAAAAACGTGAAAAAGTTAAATACAACATCAAATTAATTGAAATTTAAAAATTAAAAATTAAAAAAATAGATAATTAGAACATCAAATTAATTTTGTGATTATAAAAAATGAGGAGATTGTTGAGTATTATATTTTGATGATAAATGCTTAATTAATGTGTAATCATGATGGTCATTGAAAAGTTGTAATTATATTTGCTAATTATCTATTTAGTTATTACTTGAACATAATTGGAAATATTATTTAAGTTAATGCTAAATTATTTAACACTCAAATGTTCAGGTTAAGTATTTTAAGTTAATGGATTAAGTATGTTTAATATTTTGAGCACTTTGAGCTTAATATTCAAATGAGTATAGTTAGTTAAATAAGTGTTAAATATGAATATAGTTCGTGAAATATCATGGTAGAATGTCACATGAAAGTTTAAGTTCACACGTGATGAGAAAATCAATATTTTGAGTTAAAAAATTAGATAATTGTATTAAAAGATCAGCGTTTTAACATTAACATGTAACCTTTTAAGTTAAGCATGCACATTTTAAAGTTAAGCTGTAAAGTTAATGCCTTTACTTTACGGTTTTCCGTAAAGTAAAGTTTTTCTTTTCAAATATTTTTAATAATGTTAAAATGTTAAATACATAATCTTAAAAAATTAAATTATTTATTTGAAAATCTTAAATACCTTATTATATTTAAATGAAATTAAACACAATGACACGTGAAAAATAATCATTTGAATAGAACATGAAAATGTTGAATATTTTATTTTATTTAAATTTATGACTTAATATTTAATCAAAATCTTTTTTAATTCAAAATGAATTAATTAAAAATCAAATCACCCTAATATTTTCATTAAGAATTTTACAAATTATAAAAATATTTCACAATTAAATTGAAGATAGATTTAATAATTAAATCAATTAATTAAAAATATAAAATATAAAATCACACAAATATTTTATCATTTCGTAAAAATTTAAGTTATTAATTTAAATAATTTATTAATCACTTACTTTAATATATTAAAATAATAATTTATCACATATGTTATTCCATCTACTTAAAAAAATTTAATCACTGTAATCAATAAATAATTAATTAAAATTTAAAAATTAATTAACAAGAATACATTTTTAAATTTTATCAAAAAAAATTAACTTTTAAATCACGTAAATTTTACCTACAGTACCCTCACGTGTGTATATATATATATATATATGTGCCGATAATATACGCGCGCGCATGTGATTTAGGGTTTAGGGCATCTCTGGTGTTTCCTCTTCGGTTTCTTCCCTTGTCCATCGGCGGCGCCGCGCATCTCCTTCCTTCCTCCCCTGCGCTGTCAGAGATCCAAGAATCGAAATGGTAGTGTGAAATTGATATCACTGCAATCGGATCCTGGTCATTCACTTGTTCTGTGTTTGTCAACTTCTATGTGATTTCATTTTTCTCTGCACTTTTAGAAGTGGTGTTGTTTTGTGCTTCCATATCCGCGGTGCGATATTTTGATTCCATTTGGTATAGGAATTAGAAATTCATCTTCTGTTCGGGCGTTTATGGACGTTTATGGACGTTTTTTTTTTTGAGAATTTCGGCTGATGCTGCAAAGGAGAACGTTCCGAAGACGAGGAAGACAGGGAGAACGAGGGCCGAGAAGGATGACGCGGTAGTGTGAAGAGAGAGCGTGCCTGCATAGCGATAAATGATTGTTGATAAAGAGATATTTCTGTTATAGATATTGGACAATGAAACCTCTTTTGTTGGTACCTGGCTCTTGTAGAGAATGAAATGTTTTGTATTGCAAGCACAATCGAGCCACTTTTACATGGATAGATTGTTTTATACAATTTAGATAAATTTTCGTGCTTCCATGTTCGTTATTCTACTACCGTTGGTGGTGATTCTAATATCTATATTCTCATATTTTCAGGTTGCATATTTGATAAGGGTGTTTCTTCTTATTTCGTTATATTAAGCAATCAAGTTGTGTTACTGTTTTTTGCCGGATCCAAAAAATTGGAATGGCCGGACTCCTAAACTGGTTGTGTGATTAGTATCCCACTGAAAGAAGATTGTTTACTCAAGGAAAACCAATGGGTTATTCACATTTGATCAACCCTTAATTTTTTGTGGTTAGACCATCGTTTTTTTACAAAAGGTTCTTGAATCACAATTTTTCCTAAAAGTTTTGAAAAATTATTGATTTTTATTTTGGACCTTATCAATAGGAAAATCCTAACGATCCAACTTGATTGCCAGTGTCAAAATCTTGTTATGTGTTTTTTTGTGTACTTTCCACCCTGTTTGGTTAGGCCCCTGTTAGTTGGTTTCTATTTTCATTTTTTTATTTTTCTTCCATTGATTCTAAGAATATTTACCATGTAAGTTGTGTGGTTGGTGGTAGGATTAGGAATTCTTTTCTGTTGTTTTTTAAATCTACAATAGAAACAATCTAATTGAGAGAATGGCGGAAATATTCAGTTTTTCTCTATTTTGATGTTATCTTGGATTCCTGGTGCAATTTGCCTGTTTTAATTTTAAAAATTGTCTTTCACTGTTCTAATTATTGTTATGAATGCTCTTCTCTTGCACTTGATACATTGCTATTTCATTTGACATTTCATAACTACAAATGCACGAAGGATCGTTACTTACAAGAGGGTACTGCATATAGTACTGAATTATCATCTACCATTTAGTAGTGACGTCGCTGAATTTAGGAATGTTGGTCGGATTCAATATTCCTTTGTTAACACCCCAGAGCATAAATAATATTTTTATTTTCGTGCAGACAAAGCACACCAAGAAGGCCGGCATTGTTGGAAAATATGGTAATGAGTTATTTAACATAATCTTGTGCATGGTATCTCGTATCATTGTCGTTTACATATTTTTGGGTGTTCCAGGTACCAGATATGGTGCTAGTTTGCGCAAGCAGATTAAGAAAATGGAAGTCTCTCAGCATGCAAAATATTTCTGTGAGTTCTGCGGGAAGGTACAACATTATGCTTCTCTTTTTTGAAACTAGAAGTGAAGCCCTTGTTCAATCATACCGTGTATTTTAATTGTTATGTCACCAAGTTGAATGGATTCCTCAACATTTTATCCTGCAACACAAATCTCAAGTCCAACCCACCCCTTCTTTTTGTGCTGATCATGTTTAGCACTCACTACCACATGCATCTCCAACTAAAACGATGAAAATATGTCTGTTAATTTCACTCCCATTAATTGTGTGCTCTGCCAGTATGCGATAAAAAGGAAAGCTGTTGGAATTTGGCGATGCAAGGACTGCGGCAAGATCAAGGCTGGTGGTGCATACACGCTGAAGTAATTCTTCCATTCTGTTAGCTGTCTTATGATAGATATTCCCGAAGCCTTGTGTTATCCATATATTAACTTGTGTTATTCTTCCTTCCTGATTGATTTGTCTTGCAGCACTGCCAGTGCGGTCACTGTGAGGAGCACCATTCGTAGGTTGAGAGAGCAGTTGGAAGGTTGAGCCAGGAATTTGTTTTCCTATTTTGCTGCCATTGTTGTTTTCTGAACTTGCCTTTAGCTTCCTCAACGATAGTCGCCTTGTGTCAGGGTACTGGATGTTTGATGACTTGTGTAATGCCCATTTCTGAGTAGCCTGCACTTTGTGCCATGGTCACGGTTGGGGTCTGCTTTAATTTGTTGACATAAAATTAAGAACCATGCATTGAATCCTCCATCCCAGTGTTTGTATGTTTATTGAGAAAATTCATTGTGATTGTCCGATCACATCGGCCCAGGGTAGTTGAACCACTAATGTGATTCAACTGCAGGATTTTAGAACAAAGAACTTGTTCACTTACAGTATAGTTGGTGGGTGGTTCTTCAAAGCCAAGTAGATGCGTTGGAGACGGAGAGCGTTAAAGTTGGGCGGGGCATCAATTTCTGTTTTACCAAAAGAAAAATGTAATGGCATGTTTATCATATGCGTGCCCGTGCGTTCAATGTTAAATGTTTGTGGTGCCAGTGAATAATGTGCTCTCCATCGGAGATCCCAATGCTCTTTAATATACACCATAAATTAAGGGTGTGTTTGAGAATAAATTGTTACTTTTTCGTATTATCGTTGTTATATAAATTTTAATTTTAAAATTTATTATACAATTTTAATATCATTTATAAAATTACTCTCAACTTTATCTATCTATACAAATTCTAATTTCGTTACGTAATGAGTGTTGATATTTTAATGAATCAACCATGGTAGTCAATCGATCGTATACTCAAAAAGACCTTCACTTCGCTACCTTAGCAAGTAGACCTCACCTTTGAATGTCCTTGAACTCATTTTTCAATTTCAATCCTAGACTTTGGTCTCATTTGGAATCAGAGTTTAACACATTATTACTACATAAATTCTAAATTCTAACATGAAGATGTATGTGCATTAATGTCTAATTTACCGATTCATGATTCTTCTCAGGCTGCTGTCGTCGAAATCGAAAGCAAACTTGACTCACCAATCCCACCTCCGTCTCTAATATAGACATGCTGAACTCAAATTCAAGACTTCAAAGAAGAAAAAAAGGTTTTAACTCCCACTTCTGTCAATATCAAGAACGCAATCTCCGTAATCAAAATCACCCCTCATAGAAACAATAATGTCGGGAAATAAAAAAAGGGTCTACTAGTAAACAATGCATCATAAAAGGTAGGTATCAACCAACCTCTCATTCGAACTTCTCTGCTTCCATCTTCCACATATAACTTTGTAACATTGATTTCTGTGTCAGAATTTGGTGGAGAAACCCAAGATGGTTTTCCTACGTGAGTACCGAAAGCTGCTCCATCTGATTAGTGAAGAGCTTCATCGTTTGGGAATGTAGAATTTCAATTTTTCATAAATTCTTATATATTATCGTTACTATTTAAACTTCCATATATAAACTTTTATTTCACAATTTACTATATAACTTTAATATTGTTTACAAAATTACTCTCAACTTTAATCTTTTATAGTTATTAAAGCTGACTCTAAAATAAGTAAAATTGAAAAACAACATACCCAATATTTTAGAGCTATGAAAAAAATGAATTGACCATATAATTTGTACATTGTTTTCGTACTGCAATTTATTCTTTATGAGCAATAAAAAAGTTTAACAAAGCATCCAAAGAAATACATTTAACTGTACAAATTATTTTTTGTTATTTATATTCTATAGACTTTTCATGCTACATTTTTTAGAGGGGGTTCCCATACATGCATGGGAGGTCAAAAGAGAAAAAAGAAAAGTTATTTTATATTTCAGATTTTGCACACCTCTTTGTTTGCAAGGGCCAAAGCTCATGTCCGACTTCACATAAGGAATCTTTCGCCAGGTCATCTGCAATTTGGTTACATTGGAACATTCTGATATATCAAGCATGATTTGAAAATTCTGATATTGATACGATGCATAAAAGGGGAATCTGACATAGTATCCATCAACTATACCTCTGAAGTGGCATTCGGAAACGATTTTTGTGAGTAAAGAAAATCCCTCTTCTGGCTGAAAAGGTGAACCAAACGGTTTATTTTGCAAGCATAACGAAAAGAAATGGCATTTTTGCAATTCCCTTTTGTACTAGTAACATCATCAATTGATAAGCGCCGAAATTAAGCATTTCAAGGAAGACACAACAAAGTCATATTTTCCAGTTTTTTCCTCAACCAATCTTTGTAAAAAAATTGTATTTAAACGTGGATATGCAAAGAGTAATCTCAACATTTAAAAGAAAATGCTTATTTCACATGCTGGTTTTGCCAAACAAGACTGAAGAAACTCTAAAACGAACAATCATTGTAAGCATCCTAAAAATGCCATTTTATTGAATATATGCAAGCTGAATAAAACTGTTCGCCACCAAAGTAGTTTTTAATTTCATGTTTTGATCCATTCTACAAAAGTTTTGCAACGTTCACAAGCATGTGGTTTGCTTCCACAAAAAAAAAATTCACTATTGTGGAAAGAACTATCATGTAATACACAAAATATACAACTATGAATTACTCTTCAGAATCCAGCCCATTGCACCCCTAACAATATTATGATGAGTATCACACGCAAACTTTGGAAAACTAAACATTATCAGCAACAACAAAAACGTACCTTGGTCAGTACTACACAGATGAATCAAATTATATCTTTGAGATTCATGTCACCTCGAAATCATGAAAGAGCATCAGAGCATCATCAAGCTTGAGGAGGGAATATTCCAATACCCTCTTTCTGTTGGAATAGCGACTGTATTTTTGCTTTTGAATGGCATTCCTTGCATTAACTGGAAGGTCAGCAACCTGAAAATTAAGGAAAAGCAGACATTGATAATAGGCGTGTGAAGTAGACAGCAGGTGAAAAAAACCCCATCAATTCGACAATCTTCCTTGTTTCCTAAAAACGTTTTTTTGAATGTTATATGTCCTTCTAAAATCACTTGATTAATTTCAAGCATATGAAGAAAATACAACAATTTTGAATAATTCAGCAGTGGATATTGGAGGCACCATGGGACCTGAGCAAGGTCAGGTAGGGCACCATGGGTCCTATGGAGATGGTAGCAATGAGGACTTCATTAAGACGACTGTGAACAAGCTATGTCACAGAGGGAAACACCTAGCTGGGAAACATTATCCAAGGCCATAGCAGGTTTGGGGGTAAATGTAAAGATGCTATGGAGTTACCATCCAAGTTGAAACAAGACCTCAATGAATATCACAAGGAGTTTGAGAGGTTGTGTAATGAAATAGACAACCTTACTGAAGAAATACAAGTCATTATATATATTAGTGGATTCGAAACTGAACTGCAGTATGAAGTGAAAGCATTTATACCAAAATCACTCAAGGAGGTCATCCAGCTAACTACATACCAAGAACAGAATGCCAAAGCTATGTACTCCAGCCACGGGCCCCCAAAGTGGAATCAATCATTTAAGCATAAAATCCATGTCACATTTTACTACAACAGTCCAATGAAAAGTGATGGAATCTAAATTATCTAAACCTTGCTTCAAAACTTCTAATGTAGTTATTTTCCTTTTCTATTTATGTTTTAGTTAGGAGCAAAATACCAGTTAAGCTTTTTAAAACACAGATATGAGGGAAATAGTGAAAGACGAACCAATTCAGCATTTGATCATGTTTCATAAAAACCTAAAATAATCAACATTTACAGCTAACAAAATTATGTCCTATCACATGGGAACTCCAGTCCACAAGCCCATCATGCCCCCATTACACCTTGATAACAAAAACATGTTAGAACCTTTTTTCTCTAGAATTTTTTTAAAAACAAAACTTGAGAATCAGACAACAAGATGTATATATATTTAATATTTTTACTGAAAGAACAAATGCTGAGAAACAATTATCTGTGTTTAAACAATACAAACGAAAAAGGCTGACAGCAGAAAACCTCTTTTTCTTGTTCATAGTTGTAAGCAATCCTTCGGTTCAAATTAAAAGCAGCATGATACATATCATCAAGAATATTCTCCCACATAGAATTTCTGTTCACTTTCCAAACGAAATATGTTTTCCTTGATTCTTGCGATACCATTCTCTGCAATCAAAAGCAGTTTACAAATGTTACAGAAATTGAGTGATGGCATATTTCCTTTCCATCAAAATTAGAAAAACAAATGACGATAGTAATAAATAGATCAAATAAAAATTACAATGACCACAACAAATAGACAGTAATTATTGGACACCGTGGTCTACAATTCTGATATTAATGAATCTAAAATATCACTAAGGTAAATTTTAGCATAAAAGTGGTAGCATGTTTTTTGCAGAATTTGAACCTGTTAGAGTCAAGTATTTGGGTTTCTATTGTAAGTGGGTTTAGTCTTATATTAATTAGTGTTCTTTATCATGTCTATGTAACCTCTATATAAAAAGACTTTATTCTTATTAATGAATACACACAAATCTAATCTTCCACCTATCTTATTATTTCTCCGCATGTTATCAAAACTTAGGTTTTGAGAGTCCATTTAGAAAAACCTAGGTGGGAGGAGGGAATGTAATCATCACCCTCCTCCCTCTCACATTCCGAAGATTCACCCATTTTCTTCTTCCTCCCTCTTTCCCCCTGCAACCATCTGCAACTCTAATGAGTGTGGGCAACAACAATGGGAGGGATGAGAGCTAGCGACTGAAGAGAACAAAAGTGAAAAAGGCGAGCTTTAAGAGAGAGCCTATTGACAAAAGCAAGAACCACCATCATGTAGCTTGTCGACAGTAGCACAAGATCACCATAGTCACACGGGAGGAAGAAGCACTGTCGGTAGAGAAAAAAGGAGGAAGGGTCATCAACAGAAGAGAGAGTAGTCCGTACAGGAGAGAGAGAGTAGTCTGCAAAGGAGTGAGAGCAAAGGAAGGAATTAAAATAAAATTCATGATTTTTTGGTCATTTCCAATGATTTTCACATATCCACCAATGTTGAACACCTATTTTTGTGAGATAAATGTCCCACACAAACCTAGATTTTGAATCATGAGTGGTGCAACTCACTCCATTTCATATGAATTCAATTCTTAATTTCTCTTAAAATGATCATGTTCAACCATTTTAATATTCTCATCCTGGCTGCATTTACTTTTTGCACATGTTTGCACAAGAAATCCTAGTACAAGCTAAAAATCAAGATAAAGTGGCTTGCAGGCTAAACCATATATTCAAGTAAATCACTTATACAATGATCGTCATTGCCTACAAGAAAATAAATGATACGAAAAATTTGTGCTCTAATTCCTCTAGAAAAAGGAATTATCGTCCTCAAGATTATTTTCTACCGAACATTTTAGATAGGAATCCACCAAATATTCAATTGGGAAATATACAATAGACAACTTATCAACAATGATTGTGACCTCTGGAATGTTATTTTTATTTTTTCATTAACAACTTAACTAGTAGAATTGTTTTTTAGCTTATATAGGTTCAGTTGCAGCTGCATCTTTAGAAAATTCAGTTGGAAAATTAAAACTGCTTCTATGGTATTTTACCATAACAGCTGCAAAAGTGCAAAGAAATGGATTGAAACTGACCATGGAAATTTCATATTAGATAAACATGATAACAAGTGTGAAAGGTGATCTTCAAGACAAGAAATTCCAACATATATAATGATGCATTCGTTAAAGATTAACATTTGAAACAAGATAACCACTATAACGGTATTGTGGCTACATACCTCCATCAGCAAAATATTGTCCTTCCAAAGTTTGTAAAGGAGTGTCTGTGCTTCATTTTTCTCAACAAACGTCATATCTGAAATCTGTGGTATTTTAATATACAATTATAGTTACAAATCATAAAATAATTACAAAAATAACTACAAAAAAGTAAGGTAATTCTTTGTCTTCTCCAATAAAACAGTTCTACATAATGCTCCATAAAATGAAATTTCACATGCATAATATAATGATTGGCAATTAATCCCTCTTGATGAAGTTTTGAGAATTGCAGTTAGACCTCGGTTCTTGAAGAAATAAAAACTATGAATCAAATTTAATTGGATATTTGATAATATAAATAAAAACTGATATTAATTATAATTAATATATATTATTTAAATATTATTAAATTTATTTAAATTATCTATTTGATAATATCATAATATTTTTTATGCTATCATCGACTTAAATGTGTTGTTGGTATGATGACTAAATCTTTATCAATATTGTAAGAGCTCAAAGTCTAAATCCCACAAGATAAAATTTTTTACAATTTGTATAGAATAAAAATCCAGACATTAGCTTCCTATACGAAAATATTAATAATGTTTGCGTCCCTATTTAAATCTGAAATATTCAGGAAAAGAACACCTAAATTAATATTTGACCAAATTTGTATAACAAATATCCCTATACGAAAAATTCAAATTTGAATCCAAATTCAGCTTTGATATTCGGATACTTCTTGCATCCCTAATCAAGACACAAATCAGGAGCTTAATTTGTGCTTAGGTCAGCATATATATATTAATTCACACATTCATCCACTCAATTTCACATTCACCTTTTGTTTTCCTACTTTTATGCCATAGACTAGGTGACGTCCTTGTAACACCATAGAATAAGGTGATTGCTGTGTTGGATTATTAAGAATCTAAACTCCTTCCAAATAGTCAATGTAACCTACTTCACTCATGTTTTCTTGTGACTCATGAGATAGTGTCCCTTCGTCGTGGTCATAGAACCCATTTCAGACTTGATTTTGGTTAAAGAACTCATTTCCAACTTTTTGGCCTATCTGATTTGCATCAGGGTTAATATTGAAAAACCCTTGGATCAATCAATTTCAGATCACAGATTAGATCCAGATCAGCATATTGATCAAATTCTAGGATTTTTTGTATGAAACAGAGATCCTTTTCACCTACCAACGGCAGGTGCACCAATTACAGGTACAGGTATGTTTCTCCCCTCTCCTCTTCAATCCTCTTGATCTCAATTCCAATTGGGTAAATCTTTGTGACGACAAAATAGAAGGTTCTTGATCTACAATACAAAGGTGTCTTTCATGGGAGAAGACATCACAGCAATACGTGATTTCTCTTCTACAACTCTATCTTAAGGTGGATTCTCTTTTTCATCTCATTTCATTGATTTTAAGACAAACCAAAAATATTTATGTTATGTTTTAAGTTTTTAACAATTTTTGAAGTTTTTATGAATATCAGTGTTTTCTATTAGTCAATAATATTAGAGGATACAGTAATTTTCAAAGAATATGAGTAATTTTCAGTGAATATTAGTTATTTTCAGAGAATATTAACGAATTTCCGTGAATATTAGTGATTTTCAGATAATACTATTCATTTTCAATAAATATTAGAGATTTTCAGTGAATATTAGTTATTTTCTGAGTATATTAGTTATTCTCAGTAAATATATTTTACAAATTGCATTGATTCCGTTTAGTCAATTACAAAAAAGATGATTTAACTTATATTATTGTTATTACTTGTACTTATTAAGATATCAAGTAGATCAGACCGAAGTGAGTAACCATGAACAAGATTTTGGCAAAAATGAAGATCTCAGTTGGCGTCATGAGTTTCCTATTGATAACAATAAAAGAAATCTAATGCAAATATTGTGGGAGGAAAATAAGAGGAAGTAGCATATCCAAATTGAAACAGCATCTAGTTGGTTGCTACAACAATACCACAAAGTGTCCATGTCCTACCATTCTTAGAGGTCAAATGAAACAGTTAATGAAAGAAACAAGCGTAAAAAAAGAGCGAGAATGGGAGGTATGAACAGTTCAGAAGTATCTTAGAGTAGAAGGCTAAGCAAATTTATCATAGCATAGAATAGAGTTGAATCTCGATGCCTATTCTTATTGATGGTAGCAACAAAGATATTAACTAACCTACAAGATACGGAGAACAGAGAAAAGCAAAAATTTTATAAAGAAGTGAAGGCAAAGAGGGCAATTTAAGCTCTCATTTTGGAAGGACAAAGGTGATAAGAAAACTATAAAATTAACTCAACTTGCCACCAACTACAACTACAATCAGCCATTCATACTGTCATATATGAAGTCACTAGAAGTTTATTGCAGTAACTTAACTTCAGGAGTAGGAAAAAATGATTTTCAAGTGAACAATTTTGAGTTAGGAGAAGAGGGAAAAATGATTTTGATAATGAAATGAGTGAATTGGAGAATGAGAATGTTATCTTGAAAGAGTACTTCTAAAAATTAAGAGTAAGGGAAAGTGAATGATGCCTAAGACACATGTTTAATTCTAAACTATGATACAAGCATTAAAAAAGTGACAGCCCAATTACAAGGTCTCATCAATCATGAATGATCACACATTCTTAGAGAATGGTAGGAAATGTGTTGTAATTATGAAATACCTTTCAAAGGCTTTAAGATTTGTTGATAAAGATAAAAAAGCCACAATGAATTTCTTAAATGAAGATATAAATTGAATAAAAGTGGCAGAGCATAGTACCACTAAGCACAAAAGCATACCTCAACATCATTAAAGAGATGAATCAAAATTCTTCCTCATCCATTACATAAAGTTGATATGAAATTATTTATCAATGTGTAATCTTAATCTTAATTTTATCTTAAATACTTCATATTCTTCTTGTCTTTTGCTTGATATGCAGCATTCTATTTGAATCTACAGTTCTGTTGTGAACCAAGAATTCAATGGTGGTGCTGATCTCACAGTTTATTGAAGACTGACATCAACGAAATTGAGCCAAATATCAAAACTTAGGTACAAGCCCTGAGTGAGAAAAAAGAACTTGACCGTTTGGGTGATTTTGAACAACATAAAGCCATTAATGTCAAAAAGACTACGACCCCTAGTGTGTACATCATTTGGACAATGATCATTACCTTTCTTTGAAATATTGTAAATTTTCAGTGAACACACTAAACTACAAATATCTAATCTTATTTTCGTCTTTGGTGGATAATACATGGGATAGACACCCCTAGTCTAAGGAAGATTACAATTAGAGTGCTTTTTCACACTAACCCTACTTTTGGATGTGAAAGAAACTAGAGCACATTCAACTTAATCGACACAAGGTAGAGAGGCATATTAGAAGCATAGAGGTTGAACGAATTATTCTTTATTCACTAAAATATGAGATTTCATATGAAGCATATAATTGATGGAAAAGACCACAATACATTGGATCCAATTGATGCCACTTTCATCAACAAAAATTAACACGAGGATTCTATTGTAAAATGCATGAAAGAGAATGGCAAGGACAAAAAGGGTGGGAGGCCAGATCAACATATCGTGGAGCAATTAGGTGTTGATGATTACAAAAATTCCTCTTCACAATCTCATGGTGTTGGAAGAATTCTAGGCATAGAGCCAAGTACAAACCTTGATAATGATTTTAATAATCTCTAGATGATAATGACGGTAATGACAATACCAGTGAAGATGGTAGTGGTAGTAATATTCTATAGTCTACAAATCAAGCATCACTCACTCTATTTACAAGAAAGGGGCTCTTTACCCATGCCACCAGGATCAAGATCATGGAGTTAGGTTAACTTAAAGACAACATTATGAACCATTGTTGTATTATTACATGAGAAAAAGGACAAGAATTAATGATGACAAAGCAAAAGGCAATATTGTGAAGAAAAATTAATTCATTTAGGAGTTTATAGATGAATGATCCTAAACCTCAACCTCATAGTCAAGATCCTTACATGTATAGTTCCTATAAGGATTGTACCACCTATTTGATTACTACTCCAATAGTGATAAACAAATCCATCATCATCACATAGTGAAGGAGTTGTAGAATCCAATTAGGGAGCATATGACCCTTTCCTGCTTTAAGAGAATTGTCACAAGGACAAGACTACAATCACATGCTTCCATGGCCACCTCCTACCCCAAAAGAACCTAAAAATATCATCATAATACTACATCATTTCCCAAATCTCGTACACATGATTCAAAATATTATCAATGAATTAGTGTATCATACTAGTTATACCATTCAGATGGCATGAAAACATTACATTGCGTAGAGAGTGAAAGAACAGATCAAACACTAGAGGGGGGGTGAATAATGTCTTAAAATTCAAATTGTAAATTCGTTTGAAATCGATTAGATAAATATACACAATTAAAAAAATGTAAAAAAATAAACACAAGGATTTTTATGGTGGTTTCCAAACTAAGTACGTCCACCTCCAAGCTATCTAAGTTTGAGTCTAAATCTAAGTCCACTATTGTAAAAACAATTACAAATTGGTGTTTAAGGTAGAACACCCAACCAACCAATATAAGGGTTTAAAGTCCAACCCCTCAACCAACAATCTCAAGTGTTTAAGATGGAACACTTCAACTAACCTAAGTGTTTAACCTAGAACACTTAAACCAACCATAATCTTGAGTTTTAAAGTGGAAAATCAACAAACCAACCAATCACAAATTCGTGCTTATGTAAGTGTTTTCAATAAGAATGGGGAAAAAGTTTGAACACAAAGAAAAACACAAAAAACAAATTGGAAGGATCAATCGGCACCAAAAACTTCTTGTAAGAAAGCTTTATAGTGCAACAGTTTGTGTATCAAAAGATTGGGTGATTAAAGACTCTAAATCAGGTGGTATTTATAGGATAATTATACTTAAACGGCTAGTTAATGGCTAGTTTGACTAGTCAGTTCGGAACTCCGATTTGCATTTCAGAATTCCATTTTCTTCAATGGTCATATTTTTCTAGACTCGAATAATGGATTCTAAATACCGAATGACAGTCCAAAATGTTTTAGAGGCAAAATGGATATCCGAAATTGATTTCGAAATATTGTTTCTGGGTAGCTAGAAAAGTAAAATAAGAACGGAAAAATCAAACTAAAATTGATAAACCGAATTGTGTAGTGCAGCAATTCAGAATTCCATTTTACTGAAAACAGATATCTGAATTAGACCTAGGAAAAACTATAGGTGATTCGGATAACAAAACGGATAATCTATTGATATTCTGTTTTGTCCTAGAGATGGGTTCCTTAATAGGCTATCACAGGGAAAATCAAATAACTGATCGGATATCTGAATTATATTTCGATTTTCCCTTAGGTACTTAAACAAAATGGCTAAAATGTGTCTAATGTGTGGGATGTATCTGGATGTCTTAGACTAAGTGAAATATGAAAAAGTAAGTGGAAAATAATAACACACACACATGTCTTTGAATCTTCACGTGGTAGATCTATAGCCGCAAGTCTTCTTCATCAAGGCTTCTTCAAGTCTTTCATCCAAACCTATACACCTTGGCTTCTTCAAGTCTTCACTTAGCATTAAGGTTTCGTCAATGCCTTCAAATCCTTCATCATGTCTTTCTTAACACAACACACACATTCATGACTAGATATTTAATATCATTAAAACACAACTTAATGAGAGATTTCATACTTAATAGAGAGAACAAAGGATGTGCAACCAAATGTTCCAAAAATATATAGCACAAGGACAAGGTTATGACCAAGGATTCAAGTCTCGATATCGTATCAAAGATTAATCTTCTAAAAAAAGGAAATGTATCAAGGATCAAGAATCATATCAATGGAAACACAATACTTTTGTGGAAACAACTTATAAATTTTAAATTTCAACTTAAAACTTAGGGATAAGATAAAATAAGTTGTAATAAGCATATAAAAACACTTAGAAAATTTTTTAAAATAATTATCATCAATAAAATATCAATTAGATAAGAATATAGTAGTTACATGTATAAGTAAAACTTTAAATCATATATAAATAATTGAAAACACTCATATTACAAATAATTTAAAATTCAAGTTACATTTTAATAAAATTCAAATTACATTTCAATCAAATCTAAGTTATAGTTGAATATAATCCAAGTTATAATTCAATAGATTTTAAATTATATTTTAATAAAAATCAGGTTACATTTCAATATATATCAAGTTACATTTTAATAAAATTCAAGTTATAACATAAATTAATAAGATTATGCATGGTACTACAGAATTTCTATAATCTCCATAATTAAAAATTTCATCAAGTATAAGATTTCAGAGTAAATTATAAATTTTTATTCCTAGAATGTAGTTAATATCTTTAAAGAAATCTCACATGAATTAATTAAAAAATGGAAAATAAACTTTGTGAGAATAAAGTAGAAGAGGAATGTTATTCATAACCAAACATAATTTTTTTAAAAAAATTAAAACATATCAAGATTTTTTTTTTTAATACTTCCACTATTTTATGTTATACTTTTTTCTTTTTTCTTCTATCTTCCCTTCTCTTCTTTTCTTTTTTCTAATTTTATTTCTTTTTTTTAATACTTCAACCATTTTTTATTGATAAGAAAACATATTTATTCTTAAAAATTAAAAAATCAGAATTTTTGTGATTTTTTAATATTTCTACTATTTTTTAAACATAAGTTTTATGCAATATTTTATATTTTTTCTTCTCTCTTTGTTTTTTTCTTTTTATTTTTTTCTCTCTTCCTCTCTTTCTTCAACTTTTCTTTTTCTTTCTTTTATTTTTTATTTTTTTTCTTCTTTTCTTTCTTTTCCTCTCATGTGCTTGTCAACCTTCTGCCTTTGTCTTCTTCCTTGAGTCCCAACATCCTCCCCCTTCCACTAAAAACCCTAATGAGTTACCGTAAATTGCAATGGCAAAAGAAGCTTTCAGTGGTCGGTGAATACTTCAGCAATTGAAGATTGTGGCAATTTGAAAAAGTAGGAAACGAAAGAACCCATCACTAAATCAACCAATCCTTTCAACAGATCGATCGATCCAACTTCTAACAGAACAATACCTTCACCAGATCGAACAATTCATTGAACTAGCATCAATCCTAAATGACAAATTGTTCAAGGTATTTTTAATAATACCTAAGGTTTTGAGATCGACGTTTTGAAAACTCAAGTCGACGATATTTTGACAATCTGAATTGATTTTTCAGTACCTTGGCTACGACACACTAAGGCAATCAGCATGCAATTGATCTTGGTATGATTTAGTTACATTTTAAATCATTTGACACTATAGACTATTTTTCTATTATTTCTGCATAATTTAAGACTTTTTACATGCATGTGACTATCATATCTCAATCTAGTTAACATTTTATATATGATAATTGCTTAAAAAAATTATCACACCATTTTCATATGATTATCATAGATAGTTTTATCTTATGTTTGAATTTCAACTAGAAATTCAAGGTTCTTGGCTATTTCCAAAAGTATCAAATTTTCACCAATACGATCCTTGATACATTTCATATTTCTAATGGACCAATCCTCGATACAATACATATTTAGAGGTTGATAATGTCATTTACTAAGGGAAAAAAATCTAGAATCTACAAGTTCCAAGTTCTAAAAAAATTCAAATAGTTTAAAGAACATGTCAAAAGTAAACTTCTAGCATTAAAAGCCATCACCATATATTGAAATATACATGTATAAAAAGAAGCAAACTTAAAAAAAAATGGAACCTTGTCTGTCTCAATTGCCCGATTTTTGGTCACTAACAAACGAAATATTCTGTAGGCATCTTTTCCATATCTCTTAAGCACAATTGATTCCACCTACAACACAAGAACGGGTAATGCTTCTACGTGAAATGTGATGAATAAACAACAAAAAAATAGTACCTCACTAATTTGGCAATCCTTAATTATCTCTTTTAAATCTGCAAGAAAATGTGAAATGTCATAATCATTGAAAGTAACCGTAAAACAACTCTGAGAACTGTTATATTAGTACCAATTAAAAAAAATACAGACGTACAATCACATAATGGGTTCTATACATAGAATATTATTTTTATATAAAACTTTCATGACTAAATTAAAATAAGCATGTTATAAACACGTGGAGACTGTCATAATTATTTACTCAAGGAAATGAAACGACAGATACAAATATATAAGAAATGATAGCAACCACATCAAGTGATAAAAGGAGTGCATTATGTGATTTCAATGCTGCACTCAAATATAAATATAAAAATTATTTGGAAAACTTATTACCAACAGTGTAAAACACTGACAGATCCTTGATGGATGTCTCGCAACCAAGCTCTTCCAGGATTGCTCTAACATGTTGTTTATTCATTATATGCCCTTGAGGATTTGCAATCAACCGCTCAAAAATGCAATCCAGCGATGATGATACTACAAGAACATCAGAAAAAATTGAGAAAATGTGAGACTCGTAAATTTTATCATAGTAGGGACATACAACCAACATCCAAAAATATAAACTTGCCTAATAAATATAAATTATCAATACACACAGAGGACCAAAAACATATAAATAAGTTGAAACTATTTCTCATATCAATCATATGTAAATACACAATAATAACTTAAATCATTTGTAATCACAATAATATAACAACATAAAAATTACACCAGAAAAAACAAGGATTGGAAAATCAGTAGACGGTATTCAAAAGGACTTTCAAAGAAATTCTGCATAAATGCCATTTCAGTAAATGCAAGGGTGCATATGTAATTAAATCAAAGATTAAAACAAGAAATTTATTAGATATTGTACAAGTGAAAAACTGAATACAGTATAATTTTCATTGTAATTTTCATCCCCGTTATGGCAAAGTTTTAATGAAAAGTTATTAGACACTTCAAAATGGAGACAGGTTTTTGATAGATGATTAGAAGACTGCATCCAAAAAGTGAAAATTTAAAGTGGAGAACTTGTTTCCCATGTAACTGTCCCAACTAAAATTAGAAGGCATGCACTAGTTCAACCAATGATGTTGGCATGATTCAATGAAGCAATGGCTAAGGTTCTCAGGGGCCACTGCAATTTTTGTTAGATTCACATGGGCACAATTAATGCTTATATTTATCAAAGGAAAATTTTAACGAAAAATGAATTTCTAGATACTACGTGGTTATTAACTTAATTATATTATATTTTATCAATAGCATAATAACACATTTACTCCATGATTTTCCATGTGTGGCACAATGGACGAGGAGATAGAGGGAAGACTGGATACTTTCTAATGCATGCATGCAACCACGGTTGCAAAACCTTGTCACTCAATCAATGAATATTCTAACTCTCCAAGTGGTAGAGCTCAACAGACATCCTCGCACTTAAAAAGAGGACCTCTCATGTCCTTTCCAAAGTCACTTTATACATTTAAGGGAGGTTTATGCTTTTAGAAAGTATAGAAAATGGTGGGAAATGGTGAAAATTAGTAAATCAAATTTTTCATCATTTTTCACTATTTTTCATACTTTCCAAAAGTACAAACCCTCCCTTAAAGTCTATCGCATTGATAACTACCTAAGGGAGTGAAACAGGGACATGGAAAATTGGAATGTTCACAAGCACTGATTTCATCAAGATAATTCTCCCCCCCACCCTGCAAACTAAGGCACTTGCCCTTCCAGCAAGCCAACCATCTATCAATTTTATCAATCAGGAACAGCCAGACGGTCACCCTGGGTTTTTGGAGTAAAGAAAGCCCAAGATGATTGATAGACTATCAAATAGTGAAGAAAGCTACAGAAAAACAAAGTTTTAGTTCTTAGCATGTAAATGCCAATAATTGAGTTCTTGCTGAAGTTGATCTCTAAATCTGAAATCATCACAAAGCAATGGAGGAAGAATTTTACTCTGTTTCCTTGAACTGCAGAAAGGTCCCACAAACAACAGAGTATCATCAAAATATTGCAAGATACAGAGGTGGGTCCTCAACTTTCTAACATACCAACCATCCTCTAATGCCTGGAAGCCCATGTAAGAAGCACGTTCACATTTAAATTAAAAGAAGGGGCTAGAGGGGCTCCCCGTGTCTAACCCTCCTCCCATTAAGAATAATAAAACTGTTGGAAAAATAGTTTCACGTGGACCAGGTAAAAGATGAAAAATAATTAATATAACAAAGGACCTCTCAACTTGCCTCTATCAGGTGGCTTCTTCCTTTCTTCCTTTCCATGAGCTCATCAATGTCAACTATAGCTTGTGCACTGATCCATAACTTCGGCCTCTTTTGAGTTGAAAATAAAGGAATTAGAAAATCAGATAGAACGACTAATTTTTGTAGGTCATTGGAACTCCCAAACAAACAACACACAACTTTCGAACTAAAAAGAGAAATACTGCAAAGAATAGGAGGAAGAAAACCTTATTGCACTGAACCTACAAGTACAATAAACGAGAACCAAGTTGAGGAAACTATCCTCTAGTTCCTGATCTCTAAACTTTCATGGCAATCCAACATCCCTCTCACACAAGAATACAATATCCCTTTTACAATAGCATGGGCCACTAAACGTCAAGTCTCATGCTCATAACAAAAAACCCACAAACTATATGGAAAAACCCCATGGAATAATCTCTTGCAGACTCATGCTCTGTGGAACCCATTAACGCAAAACCTACATGACCAATTTTTTGCGAATTACACTCATTTCTGACTTCTGCATCTAAGCTTTTGTATTTTATCACAAAACACATGTACAAAGCTTCTTCTCCACCCGGCTTTACTACGGAACTGGTCAAAAGCTCATCATCTATATGACTGTGTCTCCCGACGATCTACAACTTTGACCACTCACCAAGTCAATATACTGACCAGTCACACCAAAAGATCAAGCTGAGCTTGTCCTCTGAATGCACTACTATGTCGCTTTATAAAGGCACCAACCCAATATACCGACTGGTCGCACCAACCAATCGGGCTAGACTCACTTTCCAGATGCACTACTTCGCCACTTCATAAAGCCATTAATCTGGTATACCAATTAGTTAGATCAGGCTCGCCTTTCGAATGCTTCTACTGCTATGCCAGAAATCAGTACACTGATCAGTAGCACCAAACAGTCACACCAACCACTATGTCGATCCCCCCCCAATTGAACCATACAACATACCAATAGACCGTTTGATAACATTGAACAGTCCCACCAGATCACTCCTCAGATGCGCTACTGAACTACTGGACTTTGATATACCAAACAATGTCATCACCCAATTGCACTAGACTTAACCTCTAGTACACCAAATACACCTTTGATACTTTCAACCACGCCGCTAGACTTTAATATACCAGTCGATCACACTACTGCACCCTGGTATACCGATTGGTCACACCATATAGTCAAACTGCTACACATTGTGCCCTGAACCAACCTCCAGTATACCAACTGGTCTAATCGCCCAGTCACACCAAACTTCTTCCCTAGTATAGCACGATTAGTGCCCAACTTCCAAACATGCCTGCAGCTAAACTCTCACTTCCAAGATTTATCTTTTCTTTCATTCTTTCAAGCCATAGTTTGAGTCACTTCAACTTTATGGTAAGAACTCAGTGGCATTATCTTTCACCTCTTTCATTCAAATTTATTGAACACGGACTTTTAAAGTCTTCACCATAAACCATGTGACCTCTTGCTTAAAAGGGCTCCAAAAGCTCCCACCCACCATGTCAACCAAAAGGGCAGGAGTCCTTGGACAGTGATGTTTGGAAAAGGCGAGCAAGTCAAGATCCACAAGGACTTAACTTGGAGAGAGAAGGCTATGCAACAAAGCTAGACAACATGAAATCCAAGTTGCCACAAGCTCCTACTCCTCAACCCAGGACAAAAAACTCCCCATCTCTGCTATCACACAATCTCCATGAGATCTTTTGTCTGGGCCACAAACTCTATTCAAATCCCCAACAAAGAACCAAGTGTAGCTACACCTCTAATGCACTTGAGAAAGTTCTTCAAGCATATACAGTTTCTCAACATTGTTCATATAGAAAACTACTGATAAAGAAAAGTACCTGAAGCAACATTTGTCCATGAAGAACCAAAAGTTGAATCTAAGAAAACTATCTATAAAGAGTAATCTCCAACTCATTCATCTATTGTAATGAAGCAACAGTAGTCCCAAGCAATAAAAATTCCACTTGAAGCATCCACTGTGGGCATCTACAAGAAAGAAGTAAACTTTCCACCTCTAATAATTCTAAAGAAAGAAAGATCATTTCACTCCTTAGTCTCCTAAAAGCATAAAATGAATATGCAATGCTCCCTAGCCATGTCATTAATGACTTTCTCCTTGGCCTTATCTCAACTGCAGTGCAGATGTTTCAACTGATGAGCTTCATCATTCAGAGTGCAGACCCCACACTCCATCTGCCTTGTCCAGGTTGTCCCAAGTTCTTCTGAACAAAGAGATTTGATTGTTAAGGTTGAGTCCTAGAGCTTCAACCCCTCTCCAAACCAGGTTATCATCTTAACCATAAGGGAAAACCCAACCAACTAGGATAGGAGGTTGAAGGAGAGGAGATCACTGTCAAGAGAGGCAACCTATTCTGAAACTCGAACTTCTAAAGTTCCATAATCTCCCCCATCACAGCTAAGAAAGACAAGGACTGCTCAATCACCCTAGCATGCTTTGGAACTCATGATCCACAAACACAAAACATCAGCAACTGCAAAGTTCGAACATTGGTTTCCAACATCATGATCCAGAAGCTAGACACAATCAGGTCAATAGGGTCCTTATAGAGGAGTTTCCTTCACAAGGTTGGGAAGAGTTGGCCTGGGAGCGATAGGCATAGGCTGAACCAAACCAATGACCTACCAACCCTTGCCACAAATAGCTCTCATTGCCCGAGGTGCAACAACAATCCTTCCTTTGATGCCTAACACCCTAATAGGTTTTGCACACCATCAGGTCTCTACAGAAAGCTGCATGATGTCTGAGCTCAAACAGTGCAGGCACAATCCCTCCACTGTACCAAAAACTCAGCTCCTTGCATTGTCCTCTCAAAGGAGATGTGTTTCAACCAACCATAACGACCTCCAATAAAAGGAGATGACCAAACAAGCCTCTCCTTCCATCTCCACACTTTCCTCCATCCCTAATGTGCTCCTTTCAGCCATTACTCCATTGCTTCCTTACCTTTTGTCAACCCATTCAATCACTTCCAACCACCATCCCTCATCTTCTGCCTTGTCCTTGAGCACCACCATGTTCTCAAGAAAATGAGGGTTTCCAAGAGTCACATCATGCTTCTGCCATAGAACAAAGGGCTCTTGCTGTTCCTTACAAATGCCTACCTTAGTCATAGCCTTGAAATGAAGGAGTGTTGTATTCCTTTTGCAAAAGGGTCTTAAGTAGAGATAGGAAGAGAAAAGGAAGCCTTAACTAGAAGTGGCTCTAGACTAGTAGGAGATGAGGTGGGGGTGGTGAGGTCTGTGAGGAGTCTCCAGCCCAAATGGAGCTGCCCACCAACACTGATAAAGATGATACCTGGTTTGGAAGCAAGTGGGCATAGCAAAATTTCCAACAATATTGGTGGGGCAAGTCTTTTTGTTAAGGCAACCTTTCTCGATTGTGAGATATCAAGGGAGGAGATTACAAAGACTAAAAAAATCAACTTCAGGATTTGATTGAAGAAACAATTGTGGAAAAAATTCTAACTCACCTAACAAACTACCAGATCCTTTCCTGATATGGGATCTTTCAGTGGGGATACCTGACACAAGACTCTCATCTATGATTAAGCCCACTTCTAATGGGGCCCACATCCCAAACTATCAACTTATTGACAGCCCACTTCCTTTAGGGCCCATTGATATGCACAATGGTCCCAAATGGAGTAAGCACATTCATCCTCAACATGGACCTACAAATGAGCTTGGTTTAGGTCTTGAAGGACTCAAAATGTGCTATTGTCTCCCTCCTTTGATCCTTCGTACTTCAAGTCAATCATAGTCATTGGATTCCTTACTAAAGTGGTCAATGATTGCTCATTTTTAATTCCTTCAATGGCCTTCTGGGTTCCATTCAGTTTATCGTTAAGGGACAGATGAACACAGCTAAGCTCAAAGTCCTACTAGCTATTCATGCCACCTGTTTGGTCAATATGGTTCCATAGAAACCAATGCATCTTTAAGGATCATTCATATAGTAAAGAAGACATTTTATTTGTAACCTTCAAAACTTCCGAAGGGTGGGATCAGGTTTTAATTTAATTGTGTACTCTACATTGGGTTGTTGCGGAGTTAGGGGTTACTTTCTAACCCTTTCTATTTGGAACAACCAAATTAATTAATAACATTCTGCTTAACTTTTCAAAAAAATAGGCATATAAATGACATGATAGTGCAATAATAAAACATGCATAAAAAGCATCAAAAGAGAAATATTATTTTCATAATGGTCAACTTAAAAACATATAATGTCAAATCCTTGTGTTCCTAATGAATCCATGTTGTATCCGGAGATAATTCAAATTATTTCATTGCTAGGAAAACCCTAACCAAGACACATAGCATATACAAAAGGAATTCTAGATGTGTTGTATGTAACTCATTTCAAGTGTGGGTATGATGTATGTTTAAAAGAATACCTAGCTATTTATTATGAACTGTACTATTTATTATTTAGCTAGCTAGGTTATTGGTATACAATACTATGGAAGAAAATGCAGATCATCATTTGTTAAAAGACAAACTAAATGAATGGTTCAAAACTAAATTGAATTTAGTTTAAGGAAATAAATGGGGAATCATACGTCAATCAACATAGAATTCAATATCCCATCCAATAATACCTCAAACTTTAATGCATGTAAGTTAAACAAAAAACAGAATTACATGATTCATGCATACCAGTATTTCCCTTCAGTTGCTTTACATCACAAGAACCTATAATTGCCTCCAATACAACACCAGCATCAAGACACAAGCTGGCCTTCTTAAAAGTTACACAAGTCTACAAAGCAAATCTAAGAAAAATAAATAAACCATTTAACATAAACCAAATTCTCAGACAGTATAAGGAAACAAAAAGTATTATATTTATAGAGAAATCATCAGAACAGGATGAAAATTCTAATGGTAGACAATTCAATTGTTTCAGCTTTCAAGGATTGCAGTGATAATTAAGTAATTCTTTCACCAGGTGGGTGCAGCAAATTAGGTTGCTTACAAAGTTAGTTATGGATTGATTATGTGGCCATACATGAGGCCACATAAACCACTGGAAGATTGCCTTGGAACCAATGGCTTGAGATCATCTCTAATGGCAAGCTCTATTCCCCATTGAACCCTTGTTAAAGGCTAGAAGGAGGGAACCAGAGGTTGGCAGAATGAGTTATCAACTGACATGCTTCTTTAATAGGCTATCATTTGTAGGGAGAAGTGAGTAACTTAAAAGGACTTGGGAAAATCTAGATGCTAAGGATGGGAGTGAACGTGTGGCATTGGAGGGCATGGACAAAGGTAGTTGTTAATGAGGTCCCTGAACTGGAATGTTAAGTGGTGCTACAAGAGACAATTGGAGCAGTTGAATGGGTTGATCTTTTGAGTGTTACACACACAAGGCTTCAATAAAGTCTTTCAAGGGATTTTGCTGGTGTATAGTAGGTGTTCTTTGAGGCTACTTGAATGGCTTGATCCTTAGAGCTCATAGTGAAGGAGCACGCTATCCCTACACTCTTTGAGAATGAAGAAGATGGAAAACTTGGGGTGGGTTCTATGGTGTATGCTCTACATGATCAAGATGGGTAGAAAATATGTTGGGCAGAGTTGAAGGAAATAAGATATGAATGGACTTAAGATGGCTGATCATGGGAGATTTCAACTACAATAAACAGCCTTTGTAGAGATCCATTAGGGGAAATTTTACCAAAGATATGTTTACTTTTTTTCTCATAGATTGATTTGCTTCAGCTTCTTGATTTGCCAATTGAACTACACTCCTTAGTAGAATCCCTAAAAGCAACCTACGTTTTCAAGAATTGATAGGACATTGGTCGACAGTGGTTGGGAGGAATGTCCTCTATGGCTCAAGTTTGAGGTCTATATAGAGCAAGATCAAACAATGTTCCCCTAATCTTAGATTTGAACAATGAGGGGCATCAAAATCCTTTCAGAATTGAAACCTAAGACATGATAGTTTAAAGTTGCTGATTGATGTTAACAAGAAATCAAAAACAGTATACTAGTATGTAACAAAAGTTGTATCAGAAGTAGCATCATGGTCAATCATGATGATCATTTAGGAATAAATAGACAAACAGAATCATTTAAAATGTGTAATTGTGCAATGTAAAAAATTTATTACTCTGTAAAATTTTGTTCAATTGGCCAATATCATCTTTTTTTGCCTACTTAGGAAATAGGATCAAGTTGGAAATGTGAAATGACAATTAAATTAGAAAGTAAAAACAGAAACAACAGGTTCCTAGAAATGAAAGTAAAAAACAAACCTTCTTCCTTAGATAATATATAAACTTCTCAAAATTAGCTCGCCAAAGAACCTCCTTCTCAATAATTGAAGCTTCAGTCTTTCTATCCATCTCTAGAGCTTCAAATTTTCTCTATATAAATTAGAGAAAACAAATGAAGAATAAAATTTCCCTTTAGAAACATAAAAAAATTTATATGATATTGTTAGAGATTGTTGATTATTCTACCATAATTTGTAAAGTTCAAAATAAAAATAATCAAATAAAAGCTTCTCTTTTATGGAAATGGAAAGATATGTCTACAATGTTATTAGATCAGAATGGTGACAAAAACTGACACTAAAGCACAAATATGTAAAAGGAATTGGCTAAATAACCACCACCCAGCCATGAGAATAACAGAAAAAAAAAGGCACAAGAATCATGTATGCCATAAAAAGGCAGAAAAATAAAGTTCTATCAATCCTACGACCCAAGCAGAGGTGTTTATAACAGCAACAAAATGAAGTTTCAATGAGGCCTGAAACATTCCAGACATGAGAGGAGTTAATCATTCCTGGCAGTTGGACCTGGAAGAATGCATCCAAAAAGGTTTCCTTGTCGATAAACACTGGTCCTTAAGAAAAGCTCCCAGGTAAGGTACTGGCAGTGGAGGAGTTTTGTTGAACTTGAGTACCATGACCTAGAGAAGCCTCAGCAATAATCGTATCATTGTTTTCCTACCTCCTGATGCTTCTATTTCAATTCCAGAAACCAACTTTTCCCATTCTTCCACCTGTCAACAGTTGAAATAATGTCCCAATGAACAAAGAACCAGTTGGAGAAGAATTGGTGTGTGTAAGGAGGATGGATTACTCAAGGACACCTCTTGTGGTCAATTTGCTGTCTAATTGATCTGACAAGGAAGGTGGGCATCACATGGCATCTTGAGTGTAAACAGATGGCAATCCTGAACAATAAGAGATTCTTCACCTGGCAGTGGATGGGGCTAACAAGGCTCCTTGAAGCACATGCCATCCCCCTCACCCACCACTACTAGTCAACAAGGATCAAATGAGTAATCAGTGAGTGAGAATAGAAAAAGAAGAGAGCATGTGGAGAAGAGAGGGAGGAAAAAATTCCATTCAGGTGTCATTTCATAATAAATGGTGGTGGGTGGACCAATGTCTGTGATACTTGGAAAGGGATCGTTAGGAAAAGGACTACCAAGACCCAGTTAAGTGTTGAAGATGGGGTAGGCTAGGACTCTCAGGGGTCACCTACGTCATGCCAACAGGAAGGACCCAACTGGTAACAAATAAAGGGGAAAGAAAGCAGTCAAGGAAGAAGATGCTCCACCAATAGTTGAAGTTGATTATGCTCTGTCATTGAAGCAATCTCAAGAATGTATATGGAGTTGCATGGTTTGTCAAGCCCCATGGATGAATCCTCGAGAACTTCAAAATTGGCTAAACATAAAATGGAACATTAAGATCAAACAGTGGATCAGGCGGTTGTACAGTGGTACCTTTCTAGTTCATTTTCCAAATGCTAAATCCCAAGAGGAACTACATACTAAAGTTTGGGATAGAATGGAGGGGATTGAATGGTCAAAGTGAATGGTAGCTGTGCCACATTTTCTGCTTTAATTAGTCATCATCGGACATGTGGGACATTTTGGAAGACTATAGAAAGTTTAGTGTTATGATGGCAAAAACAAACCTGGAAGCAGCCAGTCAGAATAAAGCTCCTCTATGGAGGAGTGTCATTGGATTGAGATTTCTAGTATGAGGTTGCAAAACCCCACCAAACAGAGACCCACCAATGATAGAAACTTGAACTTTGGTGGTCAAGAGGAAGGAGACCGAGAAGTTAGGTTCATCCTTCAACAGCAAGACTACAGTATGATAACAAGAAAATAAATGAACCAGTGAAAAAGGTTACTTTGTTTCTCAAGGTGTGTTTGGAAAGAGCACAATTCCACTCCTCTTGGATTTCAATATATTAAACTAATGTTTTTTATGTTTAAAAAATAATGTCCTTTGCTTCAGAATTTGTATTCAAAGATGCAATTTTTTTCTGCATCACCAAATTCTCATCTCATAAATCGTTAGAGCAAAATCTGCTCCATATGCCAAACCATCCCTTAGTTACAAGTGATAATAAGTTGAATTTACCTTGTTACCAACATTATGGTTAGCTTCTGAAGATGTATCAGCATTTTCGTCCACATTCATGATTCCAGAGAATCGCTCGGCATCTATGGGTGTTGCAGCTTCTAGGGCCTGCTTTTCTGAAGTCTTTGTCAGGGTAGTCTGAAAAAAGGAAAATATAACATGGTAAGCTTATGTTAGCTATTTCTCTGTGGCAGACACCATAAATAAATGTTCCAATTTTCCAATACTAGATTTAGAAATGTTCTACGACCCTCAATAATAAACATAGAAACAAAGTTATTACTTGGGAAATTTTACAGAAAAAACTGCTACATTTATATTTGGTACATGTGAAAGCGTCAGTTCATGGCAAAACAATCCAACAGGTTTTAGGCTGCATTATAAGGTTGTTTTTATACATCTAAGTATTTATGTAATATTATTAGTCCGGTTTAAACAATATATTGTACTCCAATGTAACGATGTATGGTGTAATAAATGTTCAAAAATTAAAATAAATTATTTGTAAATGTGTATTATTTATTATTTTAGTTAGTCCTAATTTTTTGCCAAAATTCATAGTTTTTGAGCACTTTTGTAGACATGTGAATTTCACAAATGCATTAACATTTCCACAAAAGATTGATGCATGAATATTTTTCAAAGGACCAAAGTCCAACATGACACCAGCATGGAAAACCTTGCTTAGAATATGTTACCCTCTTTGAGGCAACGCCAACCAGAGTTGTGGACCCACCCACCTTAGACCTAGACATTCTTATTATGCAGCCTATTACCCTTTTCTCACTGGCAAGGTATAATACATTAAAATCAAGAAAAAAAGGAATGCACAGGTCATATGCAAGCTGATCACATAAAATAAAAAGGGCAAAAAATAGGTTCCAGGGATGAAACCTCCAAACAAAGAAAAGAGAGAAACATCAACTGGAACATGAAACAACTGATGCCCCCAAGATTCCTCATCATAAGCCCAGCAAAATGCCAACACCTTAACAATAGATATAACAACTCGAGTGCACAGAACCTCATCTTGTCTTGCAGTGCATAGAAGAATGCAACTGTTTGTTATATAAGGCAACACAATGGGTGAAATCCCTATCCAGCAATCTCATGTAACAAAAGAAATACCTTGACTCAAGAGTAGATGTTGTTGGATTTCACAGCTGTTCCAATGATTATTGCATGTGTTTCCAAGAGCCAAACTAGAACGTGTACCACACAATAGACCGAGCTCCCTAATGGAATGTTTAGCCAATCCATCTAAGATCAATTTAATTGGTACAGAATTCATAACATGGGAAAACCATAGAAACCATGGCTTGTTTAAATAACCCGATGACCCAACAATTGTAAAGGTTTGCTATTGGCAAGCCAGTGAAAAAGGTTACTTTGTTAGCTATCATCAACGTCGGTTCCTCTCTTGTGTTGCCTCATGCAGTTCCCTTAATGTTGCCTCTGCCACCACTACCACTTGCAACCTGTGATTAGGGTTGTAGAGAAGAAGGCAAATGAACGAAGTTGTGCACATGTGAATCCAGGTGAAGAAGAAAAAATAAATAAATAAATAAATTTGTTATGTTGGAGTCTAGCTTTTTTATTTTTGATCTATTATGTTAATCTCTTTCAAGTTGGATACTCCAACTTGAGGGAGAGTGTGAGAGTTAGTACTAGGGTTTTATGTTGTAAGAAGTGGGTTTAGTCTCACATGAATTAAGTTATGTTATTGTCTTTATGTAACCTCTATAAATGGAGGCATTATGTTGATCAATGGATTATCCATCTTTCCCTTATTTATTCTTATTTCTCACATATTGTAATCCTATGAGTAGTAGAAGTCCACACTTATGGAATAGGTCAATAAAAACACATGATTGGGAAGCTAATTTAATTGATTATTACTCATCAAGATATCTCATATTGTAGGTCTTCTTGGTGAATTCAAATATGTATCTAGAATGGTCTACTAGTAGGAAGTTTTGTGAGAACTAAACTACATAAAAGTGCTCCTGGTAAATGACATACTTTAGGAAGAATGGTCATCTACTGGCAATGAAGATCATAAATCTACATTTGGATATTGCACATGTATTGGAGCACCTAGTCATGTAATGAATAAACATGTGATATCTAAGTTTACTACCAAGCCAAGTATCACTCTATGATACAAAAGGCACATAAAATGATGTAGCTAGGGTCTCTATCAATAGAGTTTCATTTTTCTATGGAAGAAAGTACGATCATAATAACCAACTTAAGGCAAATTAAAGTAGACTGGAACTATCAAGTTGGTACGTCTGCTAATAATAATCTAACCTTTCGCAAACATATGAAGTGTATTAAAGTAGATTGCCACCATGTGCATGATGTGGTGATAAGAAGAGTATGCCCTTCACTAAAATCTTTAGAGGAGCTAGCTGATATTTCTACCAAGGGTCTACGTGTCAAGTTTTTGAAAGACTTTGTAAAAATATGGGGAATGATTAATGTCTACGATTCAACTTAGGGGAAAATCTTAGAGATAGTGTTAGTGGCCATTGTTATATTTGATATCCATTTAAATGGATACTCTTAAATATTAACCTAATAATATAAATATGTAGCCCTTGTTTAGAAATAATATAATTCCATATTTTCTGCCGCTCAAAAAAATGTTATGATTCCATATTTTCACTCCCATCAGCTATGCTGCATTTTAATTGAAAATATAGTTACTTGTTTAAATTTAATTCCAATAAAACAAGTTATATATATAGATATATCAATTTGATTATCTCTGATGTTGATACCTGTTACATCAAATATTTAATTAATATAATATAGTATATTGAATGAATAGAAATACAACATTCAAATACTTGAAAGTATACAGATAATATCCAAAGAAACTAACATAATTTAGATGGAGATATATACGTGGTCAACTAACATAATACGTGGTCAAAAATTTTAAGGTATGAAATTAGATTTTGGCAATGCTACCATAAATTTGTTTTATTTGCACTCATCAATATGTCCACATGTTCTATAGGGCATGCTATATAGTTGCATCATTCCGATAATGTTGACCAAACAACAATAATATTCATAAACATGCACCGTGCACAACATTTTTTGATAAATTGTCAATAATATAACATATTGACCTTAGAAGAAAAACAATATTGTCTATAAACAATAGATTTACTAGTATTGAGGCAGAACAGCAGTTTAGCTAAAATTTTTCTGTTGTTCTACCAAATCACAAAGAATTTAAAATCATTCCATAAAGCATGAATATATATACATAAGGTCACATATTTTGAATTTTCAAATTATAGAGCCCACTGAATGACTACTGTAAGGTATTCAGTACTCAACTTATCACGTTTTTTTGAAGCTTCATTATTTGTAGGTGCAATGACAGGCTCAGGCTTGGGGCAGCGCTCCACATATTGTGCTTGAACAAGTTGATTAAAACTTGCAAGCAAAGCATCACGATCACTGACACTTCCTGCACGGTATCAGAATTCAAAAGTGTATAGCAGAAGAATCCCATTCAATATGTTAAATGAAAGATGCGGTGAAAAATCAGTGGCATGAAATAAATATTACTCCTTACAAAAAATATCATTTAATAAGTCCATATCGTTAACAAAAAAAGTAAGATGCACAAATATAAAATGTATCAGAGAGAAACGGTTCCCAATCACCAATATGACATTTGAAATACATATATAAAATGGGTTAGTGGATCAATGGTATTTAATGCACATGACATTTATTTTTTAAGCTGAATCAAAAATATCCAAAAGACTACAACGAATGATTGCATACTATTATTTTGTTTCAATAATAGAAAAGAACTTCTTTATGTATTGCTTCAAAATGCTTGTTCCCAAGACACTGAAACAGCTGAACTAGATGGCGTGGCACCACAGTAAACTTTAGAGCTCATTGAAACATACCTTGCTTTGCTGTAGCACGGTCCATGAGTTGCTCAAAAGTAAGCCTACCATGCTGAAGAAGACCCTCAAGAAGAACCTCACACTGAACGAAGTTGAAAGAACAAGAGATGAGAAAATCACGGGTGGGTAGAAGTCTTTTATAATAATAAATCAGTGTCATCGCTTCCCCCAGATTTCATGAAATCATGTACGATTCGAGAAAAAAATAGCACCAAAAGCATAACATTTCGAAAATCACCTGAGTACCAAGCTCATCTGCAACGACGGAGAGAAACTTTGAGAACCGTATCCGGTGAATCACGTTGTCGAATAACGCCATATACAGCGTCACCCCTCTGTCATCCGCCCCAGGCTCGACTGAAAATAAAATTAAAAAATTCCAACCACGAGATAAGAGAAAAGAAACACCTTTTCCCTCCAACCGAGAAAATAAAGAAAGACGCCCTCATCTCCGGACTAACCTGACCTGGGGACGAAGAACGCCTGTACGCAGTTATGCTGGATAAGAACAAGGAGGCAATTCTTCACCTGCGCAGGAGGGAGGCCCGTGTCCTTCCCTATCTCCTGAAGAGAAAGTGTGCCTCTCCGCAGAAGGCAACCACACACCTTCTGCAACATGGAGATCGATTGGTTAGCACAGGTCTACGGGTTCCGCAAGGACAGGTAAAACGTCTTACAGATACGATGTCTCCGAAGTGGTCTTTGATAAGGGAGACGGCGAGGAGCAAGCCGTGCTGCAGCTGCATCGCCATCCCCTTCCGCACGTCACACGGCCGCGAGGGTTGAGGGTTTAACGGAGAAGAGAAGCGGCGTTTCTTACGACGAGTCTAGGCATCGTTTTTTTTTCTTCTTAATTTCAATTTCTAGAATTATTTTTATTTTTTCTTAAAAATTATTTTTTCTTATTTTCAAAATATAAGAGTAAGATCATCAATTTTTTCTTTTCGAAAATTATTAATTCAGGATAATTTAATTATTAAAAAAAATTCAGATAATTTTATTATATTAGTAAAATTTTAAATTTAAAATGATAAATTTATGTGAAAAATGTTTCAATGAGATATCATTTTAGTAATTACAGTGATTTTAATTTTACATCCCTCAAAACTTAATTTTAACAAAAAAATTATAAATATTGTTATTTTAATAAAAATTAATTTTTAACTAAAATTATAAAATTACGTTAATGTAGAAATTGATATCTATTATGAACGATATCTATTAGATTTTTTCACATAAATGCCTCTTCAATAAAAATGACGTCATCTATCATCCTTATTGAATTTGGGAAAAGAGAAAAACGTTTTTTACGATGGCATTAGTCTTACATTCGTAGAAATTTAATTTTAACAAATTTATAAATATTGTTATTTTAATGAACGATAACTAAAAAGAAAATTGTTGAACGTCAAATAAAAACAGATGTAGCAGGAAAATTTTGAAGTAGTTCAATTCCTTGAATTGTTGAATCATTCAGAGCTATTAACTTGCTTGTCAAATAAAAACACTTGATCTACAAGAAACGATTCAAAAATATGTAAAGAATTCAAAACCTCCCAATATAACTAATATCACCGATTATTAAAGTTTAACCCACTTATCTGACAACATTGTAAAATCTAAATAAATCATTTGATCACAAGCATCAAGTAAACTAAAAATCTTTAACATCCGCACAGCAACAAGGAGTCAACTACTTCGACAAGGTGGGCTCGCCCAATGAGACCAAGAAGACATAAGATGATTTCTACAAGAATCTCATACTAGAATTTCCTTTATCTTGATGAATGGATTTACATGATGGTGGTATTCATCGCATGTCAGTGGAGGAAGCAAACGATCTTTTGAGGTGCGGCCACAAATTGGTGCAAGAAGGTAAGCAAGCAAGGATCGAGTGCAATGGGGAGGTCACAGCTACATGCAAAGTCAATCAAGAAGAAGGGCAGAAGTGTGAAGAGAAAGAAAAAGGAAAAGAGAAAAAGAAAAACTGAATTTCCCAAAACGCCCCTGCGAGTCGTCACTCCTCACAGCTCTCCCCCAATCTCCGACGATTCCTTCCTGATCCCAAAATCCACCGCCGCGTCGATAGCGAGGGAATCCGACCGCCTGGAGCCGAACGACCCGAACTTCGGGGTCGTCCCGTTCGGCGATCCCACCGTCGTCGTGTCGAAGGAGAACGAGAATCCCCCACCTCCACTGTCGACGACGACCGGAGAGATTCCCTCTCCTCTCCTGCTCGTCCTCCTCCTCCTCTTCTTCTCTCGGTTCTCCTCCACCCTATCCTTTTCGATTTCCCAGTCTTCTTCTGTTTCCGCCTTTTCTTCGTGCCCTCCTTCCCTGTGTTCTTGTTGATCTTGGACGTTGCCGTCGGGGAATGGAACCGTATTCGTCGCAATGACGATTTCGACGTCGTGGCGGGCAGTTGAAAGCGAGATCCGACGTTCCTCCGCCGCCATCCGTACGTCCTTGGGAATGGAAGCTCGAGGAAGCTGTTCTAGGTATTTACTGGTGCAGGGAAGCGCAGCAGCGGAAAATTTAAAAAAGTGAAGAGTGCAATGAATAGAAGATTTTTTTTTGTCGGCAATGATTACTGGGTTTGAAATTTATGAGGTGTACTGGTGTAGCATGCGGATATATATTTCTTTAAATGTAGAATTATTGGTTGTACATGTGAAATGAAAAAAATGTAAATTTATTTTTTTAAAAAAAATTAAATTAAAAAAAGTAAATTTAATATAAAAATATTTATATACTTTTCAAAATTAAAAATACGATTATATTTATACATATATTAGAATTAAACAAAATTAAATTAAAAAAATATTATTACATATAATTTAAATTACTTAATTTTAATATAAAATAACTATAAATATGCCATTTCAAGAAAA
>JAMKPZ010004212.1:0-36100 GCA_024699675.1 Amphibolis antarctica
TTGCAAATGTAGAAAACCTGAAATAACTCCCTTTTATACAAGGGTTACAATGAGATGGGGAATTCAATTTATGGGTGTCCTAAATACGTAAAAACTAGTCTGACATGTAGGAAATGGACGTAAATTAGAATTTGATAGACATGTATTTTTGGAAAGGAAAGTGCAAAATCTGATATAGATATACCAACATATTATTTTTTTTATTCACAAATGAATAGAAATTTTTCCCATTCTCACTTCACATTCTCTATGCAAACTATCTTTCCCACAAAATATTTTTGTACAAAACACCAAATATTTCAAAATCTGGAAAACCCTTAAAGGGCACAAATTTAGATTTTTTTCAACGTGACTGTTCATATATTGTTAATCTAACAAACCAAGCAACAACTTACCTAATATTGCTAAACAAGTAAAAGAGAAGGCAAGCAAGTCATCATATTACATGTTTCTAGATAGCAGAACATGTACTATGATTTAAAAGCAATCCAAAATATAAGAAGAAACCATGATTACCTCCAAACTTGTATCATCAATTTTAGTCAAACTTGGATAAAGAAGCTTCAAAATCCTCTTAGCTGGTAAAATCATCATAGTAAAACCAGCTGCACAACGTTCATCGAGAAGAGCATCGGAGTATCCTCCACGAAGAGCTAAAGATTTGCACAATGCTAACCCATATAAAGGCAAAAGCTTCAATGATTCTGGAAAAATGAACCTGCCACCTAACCGATGTTGTACAACATAGAGATTGCGATATTCTTTAAGGCTTTTTATGATCCGTAGTTGCAAAAATTGGCGTGCATCTTCCAATTTTTGAGTCAAGGTTTTCTCTATTGCTGCATGATATTAGTAGGCTATAAGAAATTCGAAAGAAGTAGCTAATCTTTGACGAGAAAAAAGGAGTTTTGTCAAAATAAGACTCACCAAGCCTACTTAATAGAGAAAAAATAGCCCCAATATCAGCCTGACGGTACATTACACTGAGATCTGTCACCACTGGTGCTGCTGCTGTATGAACTCTGATTCGTCTTTCACCTGAGGAGGAGGTATATCTTTTTTCCAACATAAGGGAGACATAATTGAAGCATTAAAAAAACACACTGTCTAATAATTATCATACTTCAGTTCTTTTTTATAGGAGGCATCAATATATAATTGTATTTCCAAATTAACATTGTTTTTGTACTTATTATAAAAATACATTTTTCCAAAACTTGTAGCAAATGCATGACTATGCGCTAAACAGCTAAAAGATTAGAACTTAAAAGAAAATAATTTCCACATGCATGCAATATTGAAAAGGTACATTCAACAAGAGGTAAGGATACAGCAAAGCAACTTGAAAATATACAGTCTGGGTTGTCATTAATGTATCTTCCAAAGATAATTGCATTGCAAAAGCTTTATCACAATCAACAGCTGGAAGAGCCAATAAATCTGTAGACCTTAGCATAAAATGCCCATGATAAGTAGTAAAGCGCACACCTGGAAATCAAATATTCAGAATATCCACAAATGAGCATCATCAACTGAAGTTACAGTGAATTAATGAAGGGACAAAAACAAACCTTTTCCACACCTAATGCGCATCACAGACTCCCAAGCAGTCTCCCTGGTAAGATCCCTGGCCAAATCATTTTTTAGTTGATCTTGGTGCAGGCTCGAAATGAAAGATGGATAATAATAAACCTGGCCACCAGTGTACTTCGCTAGAGATCCTATGGCATAAAAATAAATGAAAAAGGGTGACAAAAACAATGCTAGAAACATGAGAAGAATAATGGAAAGCATACATCTGCAGAAAGGAAAATTATTGCACTTATAAATATAAATATAACCTAGTGAAGCTATATCAGAGTACTTGTCGCTAAAAGCATATATGTCAACTCCAATTTGGAACTTGGTAAATTCAGCAGCCATTTGCTTGTAGAAAGGATCTTCAGGAATTCTTAATGTGTGTTCCTTGTCTGTTCCATAAATGCGCATATCATCTCCACGCAGCTTTAGACGGCCAATCCCAAGAGATGGCAGTGTTGCCTGAAAAACTAGCAATTTTCCGCCAAGTTGACTCTGTACCATATTAAACAAACATAATATCAAACTGTTCTGATCCGGCTAAGCATAGAAAAAATTTAAAAATATATAAAAGATAATACATCAAATTGAGAAGCACATACCATGACCATGAAAGCTGCCTTAAGAGCAGGCCCTAGAGCAGATTCTACATTTGCATTATCCTGAAACATTGTGAGCAAGCTATCTAGAAATGCATCAACAACATTCCTGGAATCAGATAGATTGACCAAAAGATCATCTGGCAGAGGGACAAATGTGTCATCAAGATCCGCTACCACCATCATCTGAGGCTGTGTCAAAGATGACTGGAAAACACACAGAGAATATAGTTCAAACGGAAGCGTCAAATAATTAAGGCTTGGTTACATGGTATAGGAGGTGAAAAAAGGTTTAATTTACATAATAAACCAAAAGTATTGGTCTCTTATAGGGTGCATTTGGAACTAGATTGGGGGCATCCGTTTTTCATGAAACATGATTTCTTTATATATGCAGCTTTTCTGTCAACAGCTTCTATAGTTCAAAATCACTGATTCTGAAAAATGAAATGCATAGAAAAAACTGCTTAGAAGGGACTTTTTTTGAGAAAAACATTTCTATCTTAAAAGGCTGAAGAAATCATTTGAATTCATGAAATCAATCTACCTTAAAGGAAGACCAAGAGCTAATATGAACACAGTTTCAGGCAAATGAAGCCCAAACCATGATATGATAGAAAATATGTAGAAGAAACCCTGCTTAAAAGTTTTTTTGAAAAAAAAAAAAAAATCTAGCTTAAAGGCTTAATTAATCATTTGAATTTTCCTGATATCAGTCTAGCCAAAAGAAAGACCAAGAACTACATGAATACAGTTTTAAGCAAATGAGGACGAAACTAAGAATAAAGTTATATATTCACAATATTATAAAAAAAGTCATTCAAGCAAGACCACGGCACCGGCCCAAACCTGACATTTGCTTAACCAAATCAGTGAATCCATGACAGATAAACTATGGATCCAACAAGGCTGAGCTAACCATTTGAATTCATGACATCAATCTAGATAAAAAGAAGACCAACAACTACATTAACACATTTTAAGGAAAATGAGGCCCTAGCTAAGAATACAGTTATTCTATATTTTCACGATATTATAGAACGCATAGTTATTAAAGTGGACCTATGTTTCTGAGTTCTGACCAAATCCTGCTTTTGTTAAACCAAATGAATGAAACTTTCACAGATTCAACTATGAACCCAACAAGAATCCACTATGCTTTGACATCTTTTCAACCCTAAACCCCATTTAGTTTTATTATTGAGTGGTAATTTTACAATTTAATATCTAGTGTATTAGTTTTAAACATTGTTCTTATCTCATTTGATGTTCAAATATTATCCCCCCATCCACATACACACACAGACTATTTCAGATAGACTACCTCAGCTTGTGAGAAGAGAGGAAAATGGTGAAATTATGTTACTAGAGGCAATTGCAAGGGTATATATAGCATAATTAGCATCTGTATTAAATGGATATCTAATAACCAAACAACCCATATAACACTAATCTAATACTCTCCTTTAGGTTGAAGCATATATACTTATCATGCCCAACTTCTTACAAAGATGGTTCTAGGTCCTAACACTCAATGTCTTAGTGAAAAATGTTTGCAAGCTAATTAGAGGATTAAGTGTACAAAGTCAAGCAAGTGATGGGAATAAATGATGTATTAGGGTTATATGACTATTATGGGTTTAGTCTCACATTGTTTAAGTGATACGTGTCCTCTTTGTGTAATCTTTATATATAGAGGTCTTATGTTTGCTTATAAATAATATTTTACTTTTACTCATTTTGTGTGTTCTAATATGGTATCATAGTCAGGTTTTGAGAGAGTCTAAAAGAGTGGAAAATCTAGATAGAGAGGAGAGAAAACTCAACCTCCTCCCAACTACCACAACCATCAAGCCAACACTATCAAATGCCCCTCTTTCTTTTACATCCATTTTCTCTCTTGTCGTCTACCCACTAGTACATCTCTTGTCATTTATCCAAATTTTCCATTGTCACCAATGTCACCACCCCATGCATTAACCATCCCTATCCCTCCAAATTCATCCCTTATTGATACACTCTTTTCTTCTACCGAATGCAATATCAAGCCCTCCTTGTGGTTTTCATGTAAACAAAAAAAAACCCTCCTAATGTGTTCACTATCTACTCTCCCCACACCAATCCATGCTCATTCCTTCCTAGTGAGATAGAGGAGGGACAAAGAGAAAGATGAGTGGAGTCATCATCATCCTTTCATGACCTTTTAGTGACCTGTGGAGGAGTCATCCTTTCATAAAAATCTCAAGAAGCCAAGTCATGACCATTCCCAACAACCCAAGAATGCCACTGACAACAACAAACACCTTCGTTTTTGGTCTGATCACCTCAAATTTCTACACAACAATGGCACCACCATGTGCAGCACCAAACCCACCTCTAACTTCACTACTGACCTACGAACAAAAGCAAAGCACCGTCCAAGGAAGCCTCAAGGATAAATTGCAAACTACACCCATTAGGGTTGCAGAGTGGGAGAAGGGACAAAGAATGAGAAAATAAGGGAAAGAAAAAAGAAAAGAAAAAAGAGGGAGAGGAAAGAGAGGAGAAGAAAAAGAAAGGAGGAAAGAGGTGAAAGAAAGAAAAAAAGGGAACAAGAAGAAGAATTGAGTAGAAGGGGAAGAATGTTGTTACGTAGTACATGAGACTAAAAAAGGGAAAAAAAAAAAAGTAAAAAAATGGTGGAAGTCAAAAAAAAACTAAGGGTATCCATCTACCTGCTTTCCACAGATAAGCTACATTTGCCTATCTGTTCTACTACCCCAAATTGCATTCAGTGGTTATTCTACTACTATCTAAGATAAAAAATTTATATTACTATTGTTGCAGATACTTCTACTACAATAATTGGTTTCTTGCCTTGGATTGTATCCGACAGTTAGGATTGTATCCAACAGTTATTCTACTACTGTTTGAGATAAAGTTCTCAAATTACTATCAGTTGTTTCTTCTATTGCAACAATTAACTTGTTTTATATTCATCTATATATCTGTTATTTGTTGTTATATTTATGTTTATTGGATTGTTATCAAGTTTGTTGCAAGCTAGATGGTCTAGTTTGAAGAAAAGTGTGAAAATAAATGATGTATTACGGGTTATATGGGTCTTGTAGATTTAGTCCCACATTGCTTAAGTGGTATTTGTCTTTTTAGTGTAGCCTCTACACGTAGAGGTCTTATATTTTCTTATGAATTACATTCTACTTTAAACTATTTCTTGTATTCCAACAAATGCCCATCATTATATCCTAGATATAATGGCAAGCTACTACAATATGCATGGTTCATTCATGAAATATAGAATTAACTGCAATGAAAATAGCAACTTGGTCATCACAGTGCAAGAGCTCAGGCTCACTAACAAGAAATCAAAACTCTATCAAAAGTGAGTGTAGTCACATCATTGCACATTTTGTTTGTGCCGTGCTTAACACTCTGCTTCAGCATATTAGATGTTAAAACAACATGACATCTTTTGCTTTACCAAATGACAAGATTTTCTTCAACATAAGTGTAATATCCAATCTCCTCTTTAACTTAGATACTCAAAATCAAAGTATGCCTTTATGTGCATATGATCATTCTTTCTATATGTCAATCCTCTACTAAAAGCCTTCTTGATATAAGCTAACTTTTGTAAGGTTCCTAAGCACTATCCGCAACTAATGCATGAATTAGTTGAGCACCCCAACAATGTAAACAATATCTAGATTTGTGACAATTAGATCAATTTCCCTATCAATCACCTATACTTGACAATATCTTAGAAATCTAAACTCTATGCAATTAAGGTCTCCAAGTTACACTTAAGAACTCTAGTCTCCTAAAAGAGATACAACACATATTTCCTCTAAGACAACACCATTCTATCATTTGTGTGCAAATTTTATAGATGCTTTTGGTCTCTTAAATACCTACAGTGTAAACCCATATCCTATATAAAAATATGAGCTTATAGATGCTTTTGGTCTTTTAAATACCTACATTGTCACTATCATCGCAAGTATCCTACAAAAAAACATTGATGAGTGCAATAGAAGCACTCCAAGCTCACAGTACTTAGGATATGATTCCTTGACTTGATGGAGCACACATACTCTCCTATTGACGGATGTACACAATCAAATACAAACCATATGGGACAATTAAGCAATATAAAACTCACCATGTTGCACATAATTTTTCACAAATGTGTGATGTTGACTGTGCTAAGACATTTTCTCTTGTGGCACAAATCAATTCTATTCTAGTTATTTTGTCCCTTACCACCAACCAACTTTGACCATTGTTTTAACTAAATGGCAAAAATGTTTTTCAGTATAGTGATCTTTCTAAAAACGCCTTCATAGAGCAACCTTCAAGATGTGTTGCTCAAGAAGAGTCTCATGCCTGCCTACTTAGAAATGCAAGCATAGTTTAACAAATTTACTCAGAATGTTTGTGATGATGGCTTTTGTAGATGTGTTATGGATCACTCAATTTTGTTTACAAGAAAACTAACGCTGGATGTATCATCTTAATTGTTTATGTAGATGATATTTTACTTATAAGAAATGATATGTCAAGAATGAACAAAACAAAGGTGTATCTAAACAATCATTTTTGAAGGGTTTGTGCTTTTGGAAATAATAGGAAATGATGTGAAATGATAAGTCAAAATTATCACAATTTCCTATCATTTTCTACCATTTCCAAAAGCACAAACCCCCCTAAAAGGGATATGTCACAAAGGACAAGGAAAAGCCTAGGTATTTCCTAGGAATTGAATGTGCATATGCTAAGGAAAAACTTTTCTTGTTTCAAAGAAAATATGCCTAAGATTTGCTGCAAGAGATGGGATTGGCAAGCTATAAACCAGAAAACACACCTGTTGAGCATAATCCTCCATTCTGAGATACATCATCAAAGCCATTGGATGATCCAGGGAAATGGAAATGTTGATTAAGAAGCTGAAATATCTCACAATTACAAGGCTTGATATTACTTATGCAGTGAAACTACTAAGTCAATTTATGCATGAACCTAGTGATGTCCACGAGAAAGGGGTTATCCGTGTTTTAGCATAAAGCAGGCTTTTGGCAAAGGCCTTGAATATAGGAGGGATGGTCACTTACAGGTTGAAAGTTACTCTAATTATGTAGGTGACAAAAAGAATAAAAGGTCTACTTCTGGCTTCTGTATCCATTTACTTGGCAACTTAATGACTTGACATAGCAAGAAACAAAATATGGTGTCTTAATCCAATGCAAAGCTAAGTATTGCTCTGACAAACATAGTACGAAATGTGGTGGATAAAATCCCATTTACAAGAACTTGACTTTGGCATCAAGTTCCCTGTAAATATGTCTTGTGATAATTAAGCAACAATTTTTTTTGTCAATAATCTGACTTTTCATAAAAGAACCAAACACATAGAGGTTGACTACACCTTTATTAGAGACACAAATATGAAAGGGTTTATTGCAACTCCATACATTCAATCTTCAGATCAGTTAGCAGATATTTGTACTAAGTGGGAGTTTTTGAAAATTTATGTAACAAGTTGGGCATTTTTAATATATGGTGGCTTCAGCTTGTTGGGAAGTATTAAATATATGGTTATTTGTGATATGTTGTGTAAAGAGTTGATTATTTGTGATATATGTCATATAGGATGATCCATCTTGGATAAACTATCCAAGAAATTTGCCACTTGGATAATCTCTTAAAGCTTCAGATTACACCTGAGATTGAATTTACAACACCAACCGTTCATCAAAAAACATCATTTCATTTTCCCTAGGGGCTTTCACCAATCTTATATATCAGAAAATTTGTCACAAAGTGCACAATCTATTGCCCATTTGTCCTTGCAAAAACTAAGAGTTAGTTTCCCATCCCTTACCTCGTAGAAAAGTTCTGTAGATTCAACAAACACCACCAGAAGTTGAAATGCCTCCTGAATGAGATCGAAGCATGGTACCATACTAGCTTTTATTTTCAAAAGAAAGTCCACAGGCTATCTTTCTCTATTTCCCAGTGTCATCTGCACTTGCAAAGCAGAGCTTGTTTAAAGAACCTGGACAATGTAATTCCCAAACAATCATTCTTCTTTGGTGAGAAGACCCCTTCCCACTTGATAAGGTCAATACCATGGCAGACTTCATTGTTACCATTCCACAAATGCCATGTGAATGTTCCGCCAATCAGCTGGATGACACTATTTGGGAGTTTTTAAACTGACATATAGAACATTCAAATGCTTTCCAATATAAACTTTTGTATGGTGATCCTACAATTTTGGGCTAAAATATTTCACCATCTAATGCTGTAACCTACTTTCAATTCTGTGAATGAGGAGGTGCTGCCAGTCCCTGACCTGACTCTTTGACGCTTACAGTTCAAGTTAGCAGAAAGTCCTGAGTTCTTCAGGTGGGCTATGAACCGCCATTTCCAAGAATTTTCAAAAACTAATTGGTAAATCTGAAATCATTTCAAAGAATCTAAGGAAGAATTTGAGTCTGCTAACCTAATCAATAAGAGGGTTTCATCAACATATCAATGAATGGAGACAAGGATTGTGTCCTATCCAATGATCCAACCACCTAACCACCCATTAGTCACAGCAGTTTAACAGATGTAATGGTGTTCACAGCCAAGTTTAAAAAGGAGAATGGGGACAAAGAGTCTCCTTGTCTCAAACCTCAACTGAAACAGAGAAAAAACCCTAGACTTTCCATAACTAGAATGAACTCACTAGCTGAACCCAAAGTGATCTTCACACATGCAATCCACTCTGGGAGGAAACCATATGCCTCCAATGCTTTAATCAAGAAAAAACAATTAATATTATCAAAAGCCTTCTATATATTAGTAGATAATACTATTCTTTAATATTGACAATGTTTTATATATACTTCCAATATATGTTTTTGATGTATTGACAATTTTCCTTGATTTTTTAAGATTAAAGTAGGTATATTAACGTACAATACTATTTATTAATGTGTTTTAGTTTAATTTTGATACGAATAAATATATGCAAATAGATCAAAAAATATTAATTAATTACTCTGGATGCTTAGGCATGCTTAATTGGACGCACACGAGCCACCATGGTGTCTTAACAACCTTTTAGAAAAGATATCTTATCTGTCACTTTTTGTGATATTTTCTTTGAGGTATGCATCACCAGAATTCATATATACCGTACTTAATGCTCTATGATAATCTAATTCCTAAAACTTTTAAAGGCATTTCACTAACATATGTCTTAAAGTATATCATGTTTGTACATTAAATATACATTGTGTAGATATCTAACTAAAAAGAACGGTTGTCAAGAAAAGTATACCATACCTTCAAGTTGTAAAAATGCAATGTGCTGTCAAAAGTCAAGAAACCAATTTGTGTCCTTGGGTAGCCAGGTAACACATCCAAACAAGACTTGATGGTTTTAGCTACAATCTGCAAAAAATTTCAATAATACTGACATTTTTGTCTATAAATACATGTAACCATGCAACATTTTAAATGAAAGTGTTAAAAAAGTGTAAAATATATTAATTGCCTTCAACGGCATTTCACTGTCATCCATGACTTAAAGGATATTATTAATCATTGAAAACCTTAAAATTTTACTTTGCCCCCGTCTCACTGCACACAGTGCATGCATGTGGTCCATGCCCATTCCGTGTGTGTGTGTTCACATAGCACATGTTCACGTACTATATGTGTGGTGAGAAACACATGAGAACACATAATAGATCCATTGGAAGTGAATAACAAAGTGATAACAAGAAATACATGAACCACAAATGGATAAAAAACTGAAACAATTACCTCAAGCATACCACTACGAACTGCAGACACCGACACATCAATGAGGAAAAAATATAATGGTGGCATTGGTGGGCGAACCATATATTCAGTTGGTGCAACAAATTCCACACTTCCCTTTGTAAGCTCTGGTCGTTGTTCAAGATCACATCTTCTACCACTTGCATCTAAGATAGAGAAATACTCTCCTGGAACTGTAAAGAAAGATATCACCCATCAATTTACAGAACTACAAAGAAAATTAGTTATCAAGAAGGAATACAACTAATTTTTAACTAGATAAGAAGTTCTCAGCTACTTGCATAACTTGAAAGTACCAAACTAGTTGTTCCTCCAACTACCTCAGATTCTTGAGTTTGGCTATGGGACACTGTTGGTTCTTTCTGGGTGAGGTCCCTCTACCCTAGCTTATGGAGCATATAAGTTAGCTTACAATTGTTGCACAAGGACCATTGAGTTTTTTGCAGCAATCATCTTCTCAAAGAGGAGGGACTGCAGCGTGGGGATTCCTCATTTGTCAGAAAATGCTCTTTTTCTCATGCTCATTCAGAGGATATTTTATATTTATTTTTCAGTGCCCCTTAAATGGGAGGATGATGGACTACTCTGCAATAGGTGAGCAATGTTGCTCAACCTAGGTTTTCAGATCTCAATCTTTGGGAAGATTTGGTCTTCTGATAGGAGATGGGATGGTTGTATGCATTAGATCTAGTTCATTCCAACCCATGCTACAAGAGAGACCTAATGGTTGGAGTGTAACAAAATAATGTTTTGAAATTTAACCTTACCTACTGCTGTTTCTCGAGATAGAGTGAATGAGTGAGCTTTGGCTTCAATGAGGACTCAAGTCAGCTCTTCTTAAGAGGATCCAGACTCTTCTAGTGAGGATCGGTTGATGACTCTCTTCCCAGTTTAGAAAAGTTGTCCTTGTAATCTAAAAAGATGCTATTGTTTACTTTTCCTTCTGCTTATATTCTTCATAAGCCCTTCTGTACTTCATTTTTTGATTTAATAAATTATCTTCTTACTACAAAAAATAATACTATTTTCTTCTTTCCTTTCTACATTGAATAAGAGTGAAATCAAAATCAATAACCTTTCAGGGCTTTTTTGTGAATCACAATCAATCATTAAAAGCAAGCAATCACTTTGTATTTAACTAGAGAAAGTGAAGGAAACAAAAAAAATTACCATCATTAAGCAAAGAACAGAGGTTGCATCGCCACTTCCTGCCTGCATCAGTGAATGTTACATATGGATTGACATATGTCCGACATCTTCGACAGCGAATTATACCTGCTGATCCAAAATTGACAACAGGCACTTCTTCCTGCAAAATCTCAGAATAATTTCATGATTAAGGACAAAAGAAACAAAATGTATTACATTCTCAAAAAAAACGTTGGATGGTAACTGACCCCATCAGGAGCTTCTGCCAAGGGGTGGACAGTAGCACCAAAAGGAAGATGCCACCTAGCAAGCAATGATTGAGAACTTGGCACTGCATAACTAGTCAACCTAAAATATCTTGGATGGCAATTCAAGGGATATGTTTCGACTATTTTTTTCGGTTCCATGTCACTGTCCAGTGGTCTTGGAAGAGAGTGAAAGTCAATTCCTGGATCAACTGACCCTGGAGAGGAATTAACAGATAGTGACGTGAATTCCTCAACCAAACCTTGCAACATACTTCCTAGTGGTGGTCCTGAAGTAGGATGAGGCTGTTCTCTTGATACAAAACCAGCATTTGGTAATACTGTAGGTGGTGGTCGTGGAAATCTTCCTTGTTGAGAATTATAAGAGTAATTGGGTTGTGTGGCTAGATTTTGCTGAAAAGTTCGTGAGGCAAATGGTTTTGAAGCAGAATATGATGAACTCAGTGAAGATGGGGGCATAGTATATCCTGATAATGGTGGCTGTGGCGGTGGAATATTGCCTACTGTTTGTAGTTGGGGCATGTTTCCCCTTTGTGAAACCTCATTTCTAATAACTGGTGGAGGTCCCAGTGGGACTGAAGGGGCATGAGGTAAAACCATTGGTTGAGCGGGAGAGGAATGAGATCCAGCCACTGGTGAAAATTGGGCTTGTGCTACATGGAGTGGTGGAACATTCTTAGAAGCAGATGATGGAGCATGCTGGGGATATCCAACCAGGGTACTAGGAGGGAATTGTTGTGCTGGGATTTGTGACAGGCTAGACGGAACGTGCATGGGCACAGGGGAACTAGAAGGTCCATCAAAGCCCACTGGCATTGCAAATCTAGGAATAGATGTCTGTGCACCAGTAACAGGTCCTGGGTAAGAGGGAGGTACAGTCCGAGGAACACCAGACATTTCTGGGCCACTACTGACAGCCCCTGGAGAACGTAGTGGTGGCCTGCCCTGAGGAGGTGGAAGTGCAAAAGGAGAAACAGGCCTACTAGGATTTGCCGGCCTTCCATGCTGATCCTTCCCTACAGAATCCATCCTCCAATCTCAATAGCTATAGAAGACAACTACAACTGCCATAAAAAATAACATGGCACCGTCAAATAGAAAAATATTAAAACCAGGAAAAGCACATCATAAGTTTAAGGAAAGACCCTATCAAGAAGATAGGAAGCAGGAAAATGCTTAAAGATGGTCCTAAATGGAACAATAAAGCTAAAATGCAGAAGAATGAAAAAAATTCGGAGCAGTAAACTTCACACCCTTCCCACCAAAGCCAGCCAATACATAAGAACAGCAGAGGGCAGGTTTCTTGGAATGGTGAGAATTCAACTATAAAAGTTATCAAAAATTTCAAAAACATGGATTGTCTATAAAATAATGTCCAGAACAGTATGAATACATAGGTAAGTACAAGTAGTGAAGTGTGCCCTTCGTAACCAAATATCATGTTAATGCTTGATTTAATATGGTTGGATTATTCTCATTTCTTAAATTTAATATGAAAGCCTCTACCACATTTGAGAGAAAAATAAATAGCACAGCTTATACTCCACCTCAAAAGTATGTTGAGAATTCAAAAAGTATATTGGATTTTCGTACATGGTAGAGAAAAAAAACACTCCAATGATCTAGCTATGGGCATCTTTATTGATTTTAGGAACTATAATATTTGCATGTAGGTTACTTGAAATTCATGTCTTTGTACTGGGTCGTCTATTGGTGTTTCAAATGTTTTCTTTATCTATGGAATTTTCCCATGATCCTACCAAAGAAAATATTAATGCTTCTAGTTTATTAGGAGTGAAAAAATATCTTGAAAATTCTAGATGTATGTTCTTCCAGAAAAAAAGAGCATAAAAATTTTAAATAGTGGAAAAATAGTTGTAGTTTGGCTCACTTCAATTGATTGCTTTCACATTTAACACTTCTAGAGATATGGCATCCTTTACCATTTGGGTGGAGGAAGATGGCACAATTCACACATAAAGAATCAATATCAATGTTTTCTAGATCCCTTTAGGAGTGAAAGCCTGCCAAAGTTTGAAGATGCATGATTTTACAGAAAAACTGCACATGGTTCACTCAAAATTGATAGTCAAACCAAAGTGGCGAGCAAACTGATTTTGTTACGATTTTTTTAGTTGAACCACCAGTACAGATAGGCTGAGCATATGATGATGTCAATGTCAACATGAGAAAAGTGATTTCAATACCCACGAAAAAAAAGTATAGACCATGAGTTCAATGAGTGGTTCTTTTCAGCAAACCAAAGAATTTCGGCCCATGAGATTTAAACATGTAACTTGTATAAAAAACAAACTCAATGCACTAAGCCCTGATCATAGAATTTGGGAAGGATCCAATTGTGTGAGCTTTAACTTATAGATTGAAAACATTATTTCCAAGGATTTAACAGTGACGTCTTGGTCACAATAGAATGGTATAACCATTATGCTAATGTTTTCCCTTAAATATATAACCTGCATGCATTATGAAAAATATACCGTTTCCAAAATAAATATCACTAAATAGAAGATTAAAGCATACAACATATTTGATCTATCAAATTAAAGCAAATAGAGGCATAGAGAAATTAATGCTCAGTCTAAAAAAAACAAATAATCTTCTTTGTCCAACACATCCCACAACTTAAAAGAAAACACCATAGAGTATTGTTGGCTTGTTTGGCAAACTAAAGTTTATCCCATAAAAAGTTAAAATTTTGTACTAAATGCATGATTGCAACAACATTTCAAATGTCATGTGGTTGACCATTTGAACCATGATTCTACCTCGTTCAGAGCAATTCACATCAGTTCACTTCCCTTGCTCTTTTTTCATCAGTTCAACTATCATGCAATCAGTACAACCATCTGCCAAGTTTAAACTAATCCATCTTTTTTTGTTTCCAGACCATGATTGTGGCAGCTCAGAATTTTTCAATTAGCATGAATACATTTTTTGACTCCAGCATTTTCTCTAACAACATGAGTCATTTTCCATTTGATGATTCTTCTTTTTTAAAATTTTTCTTTGCATTTGCATATTATTTTTCGATTAGCAATGACTGACGTAGATTAACTGGTTGCAAGTTATTGTTCGTTGTAAACAAAAAATATGCAATAAACCTTTGTCCAAGTCACTGATTCGAACTTTAATATAGTTATTTCATGGTAACAATTAACAGGAGAATATATCCATGCGTGTAGAAAATACCTATGGTTTGTAATTGTGCAATACATATAGAGCACATTATTTTTGTTATTCTTAATTTTTTGGGAAATGTGTATTTTAGAAGAAAATGCAATATGCTCCTGATCTTAACGTATCCAACTCTTACTAAGTTGTTTTTTGTTTTGATAAATCAGGATTATATATGAGTAGAGGATACTATGAACTTGTTATGGGGTCAAGCTTTACATCACTGCATTAGAAATTGTTACCTTAAATTTCTTCCACTATATCCAACGGTTCTTATCATTCGGTTCTGCGAAAGCGGCAACATCAATGCTCTCACTCCATCCTCATGCTCCTGCGTGTCATTCATCTCAACAAGGCCCACAGATGACAACAACTTAGAGACGCCATCTCTCTCTTGGTGCTCCACCAACAAGCCATCGTCACATCCTTTCCGTGTCCTTCAACTCCTCTTTTCCTCGGCTTTGTATTTATCATATGTGTTTTTTTGTATACTATTTGAAGGCTTCTGAGTTACTACAACAGTGGTTTGAAAAACAAAAAAGATCGGTCAGCTCAAACTCCTTGAACTGATGAAAAAACCAAGAGAAGCGAACTGATGTGAATTGAACAACGGTTCGATCGGTCAACCACATGACATTTGAACTGTCATTTCAACCACTCGTTTAATACAAAATTTTAACCTTCAATGGGACACGCAGATGCTGCTGATAATCATCAACGGATGTCAGACGCTCCAATAACCGTCTATAATATAAAAATAAATACCTCAAGGTGCTCAAGTCCTCGACGACTGCTTTCCGTCCTGAGAAGCCAGCTGCCTACTGTCGGCAGCTCGGCAGCCCCCACGCACGAGAAATCGCGGCACGCCTCGCCCGCACCGCCGCCACGCGCCAAGCAACGACCGCACGCCACTGCGCCCAGCACGCCGCTTCCTTCCCCTCGACGATCACCACGAAAGAGGAAGGGCTAGAGGGAGACTGAAGGGGAGACGGGAGACGGGAGATCGAGAGACAGCAGCGCCAGAGAAGGGACGAGAGGGATCTCGCCGAGACGGCGGAGGGAGTTCCCGAGAGCTGTCTCCGCCAATCTGGCAAGGACGAGAGAGAGAGGGGAGACCCTAGTTCCCTAAGAGTGTTTTTTTTTTTTTAACCGTAAGATGATAAGAGTGCTATTTTATGGTATTTTCTTTTTACAAAAAGTAAAATTAAATTAGATAAATATTTAATTGTAAAACTACATTTAGCAGCAACATGTCGAAAATGTCTCAGATAACAACACGAACATTACTTATTATTTATCATTCTCTTAAGGAAGTATTTGCTTATCTTATAAGCATAGATGAGCCAACTGCTAAAGTGATCCGATGAGATACGCCCTTACGGAAAACGTACTTTGTGTAAAAGACATTTGTTTATAGGTCGATGTAAATGAAAAAAATTTAATGAAATTAAATGGGTAGAAAAAAAGTGAATTTAAAAGATAAAAATGTTCTTAAGATAATATACAATAACAAGTTTACCAATTTTACCGTATAAATACTAATTTTACCAATTTTATCGGTTAACATGATTTGACCGCTGTTGCCATTTGAATGTATTTCCATATGGACTGTCGATTATAATCTACCTCTTTGATTCTGTGTAGTTATTGAATTTTGACAATCTTCAATGTTGATATTGTTGGTTAAAATTACAACACCTGAATTTAGGTTAATCCAAACTAGTTTATTTAGATTGGGTTCAAGTTTGTTTTTAGGTTAGCTAACACATCACAACATTTTGATTATAATTTTAGATAATCAATGAAATAAAAACTTCTAGCGACATAGACAAATTAAATCAAACAGAAATCATGAATATCAGTGCATTAAGGAGTAAAGATTGCATAATTAAATTACAATAAACTAAAATTAAGAAATATTAGTAGATTTTCAACGATTGCAGATCAACCTCTTCCAAATATGAGTCCATACCAAATAACTCTTTGTTCACTTCATTTCCAACAGATGTTCAACGATTAAAATAAAGTAATTCAGTGAAGATAAATGGACACATCTGTGACTACTTGTGAGTTAAATTTTTTGAGAGAGAGAAGGGGAGAGAGAGGTTTTAGTTCTAGCAATTTGAAGGACTAAGTAGGAATTTAAATCAAATTTTAATGGTGTTAACAATTTGAAGTATAGTGACACAAAATAAGAGTTCAGGTAACAAGTAGTCTTTCATTAAAGTTACTCCCAAAACAAATGTAAGATTTAAATATAGATTATGAATTTTGAAAAACATATGAAAAAGGGGTCAAGTAGATGCATGGAATAAGTCTATAGATTTTATCAATAGGAACTTTTAAGTGCATATTGAAAATATCACATAAATGACATAATCGACCATCACTGACATAAAGGCCACAAAACTCAATAAAATTCGTTATATTTCAGCTTTTAAATTTTAAATAAAAAATTAATAGTGAATATAACTCAGATTATGTTGAAGCTTCAATAGATTATGTTATAGATTAACCGACCATGAAGTTCGATTTTACTTTTAAATAAACTTTGAGAATAATAGTTGGGCACAAAGTATGTATACATGAATCTATCTAGATTATTCATTTTCTCCTAAGTATAGATCAACTAATCGTCAAATTAGCCTGCATGGGGATTAACCAATTGTCCAAAATACAGCACCCTATTTGTAACCCAAATTGAATTCCAAGGGAGAAAAAAAAAAAGACTTGAGTTCCAGAGACGAAAAATAATTTCCTCTTAGAAGATGTGAATATGAAAATTCACTAGGATGGAAAAATTGATTAGAAAACAAAATTTAAGATAATCATATCCTTCATGGTGAAATCAAGGTGAAGTATCATTCTTTTTACCACCAAAAATAGGTTATCTGATGAATTGATGTTGAAGATCTGTGTGCTACCGTTCTCCAGTATCCAACTCCGTGAATTCAGAAGAACCTAATGTGGAAGCTGAGCTAGTGATGCGTGTGATTGAATCGGGGATATGTATCATCATTAAAGACCAGTAGTCAGTAGTCTAAAAACAGAGTCTTCTTTTGAATTTGATTCTGAAGTTTTATTCTTCAGAAGCTGATCGATTTTTAATTTCTTGTTTGCCATGGTACCTTCTGTTTCGACGGGTCTGGCTTTCCCCACTTGAATAAACGCCACCTTTTTACTTGGAACATTAAGTTGTTGCCCGGTGTGAGAGGAATCAACATTTTCAGCTACGCTGCTTATCGAAGATGTTGACTTCACATGAGAACAACCTTCACTAAACTCAAACTCTTCCTTCTCATCACGATCAATGTTTGTTTCACTGGTATCAACGGGATGTTGATAATCAAAGCCATCAGCAACTTGGTCTGCATCAAGATGAAAATAACAAAAAGAAACATAAATAGACGTTTAACAATTTCCCAATGGCCTCACTCCAGAATCGAGTGGCAAATGGGCATTTCAATTATATCATATTATGCATGCAGATGCACAACTACAATGGCAATGCAACTGTCATAATGCATCAATATATTGGGAATTCAGGAACAATTTGGAATAGATAGCCAATTCAAAATAGTAAATAAACATGGAAAATTATAGTATCTTTCAGAGAAAAGCCTTAGTATGATGGATATTCACGTGATAATTAATATTAAAGGGAACAAAAAGTAGCCAATTTAAAATAGTACCGTTTGGTTTTTAAAAGACTAGTGCCGTTTACTTGAACATGTACAAGTATTGATCAAATATTAAATTTAATTGCCTATCATTCACATAATAACTTTCATTTGAGAATGAATCAGGATAAATGAAAGCCAAGAGGTAGAACTGTAGAAACACCACCTTCACTTGAAATCTTTATAGTTTCATACTGTATGGCTGGTGTAGACAAGGGAATTGCTTCGCCTCCATCCTCGTCTTGGTTCCTTTTCTTGTTCTGTGACCTTTCATGCAATACAAATTTATCTCCTTCCCAAACACATGATAGAGTAATGACCACTCCACATGGAGGATGATATTCCTTAAACACCTGTAAATAGGCAGGTAAATGAACCTTCTGACTTAGACAAAAAAGCAAGTAAAAAGAACATTGAATGGTTCTTGTTGACAACCTCAATCTAATAGCCAAGAAAATAAGTGCTTGTTGAATGTACATAACTATATAAGAAAGCCAAGAAAACAACATAATTCCAACAATTAACAGATGTTTGCAGAGTTTCTAAAGGTACCTCAATTCCATCTTGATTAAGTTTTATTGCATGCTTCTCTTGTGATACATTTGAGACAAGATTGAATACTGTAACGACATCTACTAACATCTGGTAAACAAAGCAAAAGCAAAAGCAATAGCATAAGAGCGGCTTCAGATTTTTATAGACACAAAAAGAAATAGATGAAGAAAGCCCCCGTAAAGAATGTCAGGAGCAAGGCATTATCATTGTACTACACTTGTTTACTCAGATAAATATTATTTATAAATGTGTTGATGTCCTCATGCCCATCATAAATTATGCAGATTGAGAAGAGTAGTTCATAATGGTCTCTCTCGTATAGCATATTCAAAGCTTAATCAACTCCTGAGACTTTTCCCATTGATAAAATTTGATTTGTTCTTCAAAATCATTATTACCACTATTATACAAATAGTATCATGCTTTCATATGACAATAATGAGTGAGCAATTGTAAAAAAAACTTGCAGGGTGAACTGATTGTCTTAAGGATGATTTCAACAAAAAAATCAGGACTACTATCAAAACACTTCAAAAAATTTCTGTCAGCTTAAGAACCATACATCATAAAACAACATTATGAACAAACCAATGACCATAAAATGTTTTGAATTATTTTATTGATAAAAATCACATAAGATTCACAAGTTACACCACCAACATGGTAATCATCACTAAAATGAATGAAAGTATTGAAAATACAAAAGTTTCACGTCAAATAACTCATGACTCATAAGAAATTACTGCTGAAAAAGTATTAGTTAAGTAGAAGTGTCAATCATGCCGTGTCGGCACAACACGACACGATTTTTGTGTCGTAGTGTTGTATCAGTACGGCCCACACTGCCAACGGGCCATGTCTGACCCGTGACACGAAAAAATATTATTCGTGCTGGTCAACAATATAATTTTGACTGGCACGATTTTTTAATTAATTTTTTTAAAATAATTTATTTAATTAACAAATAACAACATTCCTCCCGAGACTCGATGTTGTGACCCGGTTGCCAACCTAATGACTCGACGACCCGTCCCCCCCGCTAGCCCACATGACCTTCCCCCTCACCACCTTCAACAGCTCACCTCTCTCTTCAGCTCTTTTTCCTAGGACCTAATGCTACGACCCGGCTGTCGAACCAATGACCCAACGACCGGCCCAGGCATGGTTCCCCAACCAACCCACCCACGCACACGATTGTTCACTTCGTCGGCCGCACGACCCAGCGACCGGTCCCCCCCCCCCTCCCACAACCCAACGACCGGTCCCCCCCCCCTCCCACAACCCAGCGACCGGTCCCCCCCCCTCCCACAACCCAGCAACTGTTTCCCCCCGTCGGCCTACCTTCCCCCTCCCCCCCTCCAACAGCCCACCTCTCTCTTCAGCTCTTCTTCCCGAGACCTAGCATCGCGACCCGACTGTCAACCCAATGACCCGACGACCGACCCAGGCACAGTTCCTCAACCCGCCCACCCGCGCATGTGATCATTCACCCTGCCAGCCACACGATCCAACTGTCAGCCCAATGACCCAACGACCCATCCCCCCACCGGCCACACGACCCGTTCACCCCCCTCCCACGTACGTGACCGTTCGCCCCGCCAGCCTTACGACCCGACGGTCCCCCCCTGACAACCCACATCATAATCTCGTGCTAGTCTGTGCCTATTTCGTGCTGGAATTTGTATCATGCCGGCATGGCACAAACTACTTGGAGGTCCAGCGAAGGCACGACCCACGGCACGAAAAAATTTTCATGCCATGTCGTTTACTAGCACGGTCAAACCATGTTGGGCCATGTCACACGGCCCAATTGACAACTCTACAGTCAAGGAATTTTAAGACTTAGCGAAGATGTTGGGATCAAGGAAGTAAATCAGAGATGCTTTCAGAACATTCAGATCCTTACCTGTTGAACCAAAACTCGTATACGGGCAAGAAGAGCTAGAATCAAAAGAGAGTAAGACATAAAAAATGAGCGAGCAAGCAATGATGATATCTGACTATGAGTGGGTAAAGGAGAACCATCTACTTCCCAGATATTGCAACTAATTTAAATATCAAAATAAGAACAAAGCAGGTAAACAAGACCATTTCACAAACTTAACATGTCACGTGCCAAAGACATCCTTGTGAAATTCGACACTGATGTGGTTAAATTATTTCCAATACTACAAAAGAAAATATAATACTTTGCATTTTCTGATGTCGTTCTATATAATTCTCTCAACTAAACATATACCAACACAGGTAAAAATTTAACTCAACAATGAAACTATACAAAAAGGATACACAGCTGCTGTCACTATAGGTTCAAACATCTGCAAAGAAAGAGCTACAAGTTCAAAAACTCGTAAAAGGTAAGAAAACATTAAAAATCAAAAAATTGAACTATGATTTGATGCAAGGAACTACAAATATTAATTTCAATTTTTGTTTTACAAATAAAAATTGCTCAAATTAACAGGTCTCACACCAAAAATATTCTAAATGGTCTTCTCATAAGATAATTAAGAAAATATAAACTTAGCCATGTTGATAAAAAAGATGCACCTGAGATAATAAACGTGCAATGCCCAATAGCCGTTCATGATAATTACAGCATCTATTAGGGTGTGCTTTCTTCACTCTACAGGAAGAACAATGCACTAACATTGTTAAAAGCATGTAAAGCAAATCGATATTGTTGAGAATAAAGCGTAAAAAAATCAAAAGGTACCCAAAAAATGATCATAGAACAACATTTAGTAATCATATATTAGGAAACTTACAATGGAGAAGTGGTAGAGTCTAGTGCAGGATTTTTTTTTAAAATGTGAGTTATGGCCCACATGGTATCAGAACATTACGAAGGGTTTAGGCTGGCTGTTTGGGAGGAGGGTTAGGATTTCCCTCCTCCCTACCTAGAATTTCTTCTTTATTGGACTTTCAAAACCTAAGACTCTGATATCATGTAGAATAAAAAAAAAGTAGGTGAAAGTAGGATCTCTCATTCATAAACATAAGACCTCTTTATCATGTAGAGACTCAAGCAGATTGCTTGAGAATGGAAGTATCAACATGTGAACCACTTAAAAATATTGTCACCTTGATTCATTTCTGTGCTTCGCATTGTTTCACTATTCTGTTTTTCAACTCAAACTGAAATTGTGTTTTTGACGTGATTTTTACAATAACTTTCAATCTTCACTATTCACCCCATTCTAGTGAAGTCATGATCTATTTCAATTTTTAATCCTAAATGCAACTAGAACAACAACAATTGATGCCGTAACTCAATACGAGAGGTTAGCTAAATGAATCCTTTTCCTTCATGCTAAATCTGTGGTCCTAAACGCCTAAAGCAAAACACAAAACAGAAACATACTGATGGATTCACTACAGTCAGCAAAGACTAAAATATCTAGGAAGTTCACACAACCAACAATAAGAAAACAATCCAAACAAATCAAATTAAAGATGATAACATACACCTCCAACATACGAAACCTCTGCAAAGGCTTCTTCTCATCTAGAATGCAAAACAGAGAACATAAAATCTCTTCCAGCCCACAGGAAAGTAGAAGCCTCACATCTCTCCTTACCTGCAACGCAAAATCGCAACATAGGGTGAAGGGTAAAAGAGAGTGAAGGGTAAAAGAAAAGGAGAGAGAAAAATAGGAAGCAGACCTTCAGGACAAACTTGAAGTAGGAGCACCGTCGGTGCTGATTTTTCCCCTTGTGCACAACACGGTCAAGGATGCCAGATTCTATCTGAAGTTGTAGGAGTAAAGACTTAAGTCGCTCCTTCATGTCACCCACATCTCCACTCTCTACCTCCACTCTTGTAGGGGGCATCATTACATCTATAAAATGTAAATGGATGCTGGAGACCAACTGTTTTTTGGTGCTCAGTCTTAGGGCCTATTAGGGTTTGACGGAAATGCAAAAATAAAAATGAAAACTTCAGATGGGAAAAAAAATTGGAAATAAAAACAAAAATGTAGACAGAAATCAAAATACAGTGGATGTTAGGGCCTGTTTGTGCACATCAGAAAGTCAGGAAACAAAAACGGAAATGAAAAGTCTAGATGGAAATAGAAATGGAAAGTCTGAAAAGTTAAAAAATTAAAGTTTTTTTAAAAATTCTAGAAATTATGTATTACTTGAAATTAATGTACACTACATGAAAAATATCAAATTGAGTACATTTAATACCACCAAATACATGTGTTTTGATAATTTTGAAACACAAAAGATGTAATACAAATAGTTTGAAATACAATGAGTAGTTTTATAAGAATAACAAAAGATACATGACTACATTTTTCTACGTGAAATTTCTTCCATTTCACATAGACGTTGCAATATCTTCACATATTTTGTCAACTATTCCTTTCCTTTGTTCTTGAGTCATTTCAATGATAATATTTACATCTTCATGGGCTTCTTCATGATATTCTCTACGATTAACATCATCAATCTCTACTAATTCATCTTCAAGGTTTTCTAATAAATCATCTCTATCTACTTTATGAATGTTGTTATGAAGTAAAAAACATGAAAAAACAATTTTACTTGTGTTTCCATAGGAAATGGCATGTAACCCTTTAAAATGGAGAAACGGTGTTTGACAACACCAAAAGAACGTATATAATATAACACTTGTTTCACTTGAAAAGGGTAAACAATGAAAAAGCTCCATCCCCAAATTTAAAACTCTTTCACCACAATAAAATCTCCTACTAATGACCTCAAAATTTAAAACTCACCAACTCGAAAATCTGACATATACAAACCTAAATCCTAGCTCTTGTTATTTGGCACACAACAATTATGCATAACTGACCACTCAAAAGTGAAAAAAAGAAATTAAGAAAAAAAGATAACAGGAAGAACTTCTCTTATCTCCCAAGGTAAAATATCAAACTTCAGTGAAATTCTACTTGGAATACTTGCATTACAATGAAAGAATATCAACTACCCTTTTCCCCCACACGACTGAACAAGTCCTTCCACATTTTACATGCCAACAACTTCATTCGTCTTCTACAATTTTGTTGCCTCTGAGCAAGTCATTCCACATTTGTGATATAACTGATTATACACTGAAGTTTTGTGAAAGAAAGAGGAAATATAACGATACACAAAGCAGAGGAAACAAAGTTTAACACAACCTATAAAGTTTAACATAACGATACCAAATCAGTTCCATATTTTCCTTATAATCAGTTATACATACCTAGGTTTCATTATACACTGAAGGTTGTGATAAATAGAGAAAGAGGAAATACAACTGATGATACATTTGTCAAGAAAAGAACGATACACATAATCTGCAATGAAGATTAATCGATAAGCACCAAAGCAAAGGAATCCAAGATTAATCGATAACCACATAGGATTTATGCACAACCTACGGTGAAAGCCGAGCTCTGTGCAATGAAGATTAAAAGTGGATCTTTGTCAAGTAAAATTGCAATGAACATTAAACGATAAGCACCAAAGCAAAGGAATCCAAGATATTTTGCAGTGGAAGAAAGGAGCCATGAAGATTGGAAAAGGCAGTGCTGGTTTAGGGCAATGAAGATTCACCACAGCGGGCGACGCGGGGCGAGCGGAAGGAGCGACCGGGGGCGACGCAAGCAGCCGACCGGAAGGAGAGACCTCGGGCAACGCGAGGGGAGCGGAATGAACGGCCGACGCGAGCAGGAGAGAAGGCAGCGGGGGCGACGCTGAAGTTCGGGCGGCGTCGAGGGTTCGGGCAGGCAAGAACGCTTTCGCGAGGGGGAGGTAGAAAAGGAGGGAAGTTGAAATATTTATATATCTGAAAAGTATAAATGAAAATTAATTTTTTTAAACTATTAATACATCAAAATTCTTACCTTTAAAATATCACAATTTTGAGTTGTGCTTAATGATTTTACATATTCCAGAGTTTGTTGTGAGTTCCACCATTTTCATAAATCATATAATGCAAATTCCAAGCTTGTAACTACTCATCACCGCAAAACATAGCTTTATGAACTACTTCAATCTTAAATTTAAAAATTCATGAATATAGTAAAATTATTTTAAAATAATAATTAAAAAAACTCAAACATCTAATTTTAAGTTGTATTTGTTATAAAATTTGTCAATTACAGTGAATTAATTAAACAGTATAATAAATTATAAATTAACATTTAATAATGATAATAATAAAGATATATAAAAAATATCTGCGCCGCCGGACGGCCGGTGGACCCGCGGTTCATAACATCCGAACCCTGCACGATGCAGCCTCCCTTCCCTCCTTCCTTTCGATGCCCCACGCCAACGCCTCCCAGGTCGGATTCAATCCCAGCCGTCCGTCACCGCCGTCGCCACCGTGCCTGCTCCGCTCCCTCCACCGATTTCTCCAGTCCGGCGACCTCGGTCGAGCCGTCGCCCTCCTGCCTGTCCTCGCCCGCCGCGGCCACCGCCCCGATCTCGGCCTCATCTCCGCCCTCCTCCACAGCTGCCTCAGGTCGAACTCCCTCGCGTTGGCCCGCGACGTCCACCTCCACCTCAAGCTCACGGGATTGAAGAAGTCCATTCCGTCCCACACCGTCCTCTCCAACCACATCCTCGCCCTCCATTTCGAATGCGGCCGACCTGACGAGGCCCGGGCGCTGTTCGACAGAATGACGGCGAGGAACGTGTTCTCGTACAACGCCATGCTGTCTGGGTATTCTAAGTTGGGAATGCCCGCCGCCGCCAGGAGGCTGTTCGAGAGAATGAGCGAAAGGGATGTCGTCTCATGGAATACGGTGGTCATTGCGTTGGCGCGTGGCGGATTGTGCAGAGATGCCGTGGAATTTTACGTGAGGATGAGGAGGGAATGCGATGGTTATAATGCTTATACCTTTTCCGGCGTTCTGTCTGCGTGCGTTAGGACTGGGCAGCTTGCTCTTGCATCTCAGTTCCATGGACAGGTTCTCCGTATCGGTTTTCTGGAAAACGCGGTTATAGCAAGCTCCCTTCTTGATGCTTATGTGAAATGTGGGAATGTGGAGGATGCGAGGAAGCTGTTCGACGCAATGATTGCTAGAGATGTTTTTGCTTGGACCACTATGGTCTCTGGATATGCGAAACGTGGGGATTTGATAGCCGCACGCGAGCTCTTTGATGCTATGCCGGAGAAGAATCCGGTGTCTTGGTCTTCCATGATAAGTGGGTACGTCCATGGTGGACTTTCGCTCGAGGCTCTTGAAATTCTTGGTAAAATGATGGTTGAGGGTGTGAGACTTGATCAGTTTGTGATAAGCAGCGGTCTTTGTGCTTGTGCTAGTATTGCTTCCATCAAGGGTGGAAAACAGATTCATGCTTACCTGACGAGAAGACTTCTTCATCCCAATGCAATTTCCCTCAGTGCCCTCATTGATATGTATTCCAAATGTGGTGAACTAGCGGCAAGTGAACGGATATTTTATCAAACACCGGATCATAAGAGAGATACCATTCTGTGGAATACCATGATTTCGGCATTTGGCCAACATGGTGACGGAAGGATGGCATTACAAGTGTTTCAGGACATGATCAAAGCAGGAGTTATACTAAACAGTAACACCTTCATTGTGACTCTCACTGCTTGTAGTCATTCAGGTCTTGTAGCAGAAGGGATTCGTATTTTTAAGTCCATGACACAAGACCATGGCATCCACCTCAGTGCAGAACACCATGCTTGTTTTGTAGATCTTCTGGGAAGAGCTGCCCTATTCAAGGAGGCCAAGGATTGGATCAATAGTATGCCTTCTCAGTCCAATATTCTTGTTTGGAAAGCATTACTTGGGGGATGCCGGATTCATGGAAATATTGAATTAGGAATCGAAGTTGCAGAATATCTTATTGAGTTGGAGCCACAACAATCAGCTCCTTATGTACTGCTTTCTAGCATGTATACTGAGATTGGGAGATGGTGTTCCGCAGAGAAAATAAGATATCTGATGGAGAAGAGGAATGTTAAGAAAGAACGAGCTATAAGTTATTTTGAAATTGACAATTTTGTGCACACGTTTGGAGTGTTTGACAAATCACACCAATCGATTGTAGATATCTTAGCGATTTTGGAACAACTAGCCTGCCATGTAGAAGATGACATTTCTATGCACGAGTGCTAAAGAAGAAATCAGCATACTTATGGCTGACATTTATGGTGACAAATTTTTATTTGAAGTAGATGCAGGGAGTCGTGATTTTGATATTTCATCTGCTTTCTACGAGATTATGTAACTGGATTAATATCAGGGACACAAGGTAACTTGTTAAGAACAATAATGGGGCAACAAACAGTTGTTGAGCAAGGTACCACAACAGGGAACAAAAAAATTCTTAAGCAAAGGACATGCCTGGTTAACACCTCGCATTATTCCTTTGTGGGAGTGAGCCGATGTTGAAGTTCGTGTTTACAAACCACCGCAGTCTCATACAAAAGGTACACATAGCACAATTTAATTCAATGTACTTTGTGTCATTATCATGACACATTCTCTTTTCAATAATAAACCAATTTGTAAACAATATCTTGATTGAATTGATTTTTTCCATCAATACACAATCAATCCATGAGCAATCTTCAGCTCTTTGTCTTGAAACGATTTACAGTAGATAATGACACACTTATTTTATATTTAGTTTTAAGTTTGGATTAATTCAGATTACAGAGAATGTAGAATATGTATAATCAAGATTATGCACATTTAGTGACATAATTAAAATCATTTTGATTTTGGAATACTACAGATGTATCGTTGATTATCATGTTTGGCTTACAGATATCTGATTATAAGAACAAAAGTTCATAATCCAAATCATAATCTTATAATTGAAGAAAAAGTAGATTATTAGATAATAATATTTACAAATAGAAGTTGTAGTGCATAATCTATTAGATTTTCACTATAATCTCTCATGTCAATGTTATTTATTTTAGATTATTGTTACTTTACCACAATCCTATAATTTAAACATTCATGATCTAACCTTAACAGGCCTTTTGTTTTCTTCCTTGGTAGAATTAAATGATATTCAGTTCCAAATCATCCTTGGTCAATTTTCGAAAAACAGAAATAAGCACAAGATTTGTTAAAGCCCTAAACAACGGTAATCCAAATATCCAATATCCTTATGCTTCAATTTGGAACTTTTGCTAAGTCTTTTGTGTCCATGGAGGCCAAAATTGCAATTTCAAATATACCAATATAAAAAGGGATAATTTACCTGTCTATTTATCCTGCAAATGGATTTGTTGAAAAGAGTTACTTTGGATGTCTCGCAAATGGATGTGTTGCACTAGATTGGGAAAGCCAGACTACCAGAGTAATTTTTTTGTTGTCGTCAACAAAATTGGTAGGACTTTGTGTTGATAAATTTGGAGAACAAAGGACTCATTCGTCAAATAACCTTACTATTATGTCTAGAGGTCTAAATTGGGTCTGGCCGAGCTAGGATAGCCTGGGCTGACTTGGGCTGTTAAACTGGCATGGCCTAGATCTGTATGGTTCCTGGTTGGGCTGGGCCAACTCTTGGCAAGCTGAAAAAATAAAATAAAAAAAACCCTTGGCAAGCTGTAGGTGAGGTTTCAAGCCTTAGGGACCTAGGTTTGTCTACCTATCAAATCGTAGATCTGTATGGATTTCAATATACCGGTGATGTGAATGGAATACTTTGCAAGATAGAGTTTTTCGTTTCCTAGGTTTGATATACCATTAATATAAACAACGTACTGATTGCCTAGGTTCAATATATTGATTTTAGGATTTAATATGCCGAAAGTAGGGTCTAGTATGATTTAACATAGTTGAACTATGTTGTTGACCAACACAACTAAGCTAGAGGCTGAGTTGTACTTTAGTTGCTATGAGTTGACCAACACAACATAGCATAATACGACTCAATACAAATAATGTCTAGAAATGATATTGATTAAGTCTTGTCAAAGATACTGTAAGATTCATTGGCATCCCTACCAACAAGGAAAAGTCATGCTTAATTTTAAAGGGAATACTTCCTTTGGATAGTTTGTGTCATGCAATTGAATACTTTAGTTTGTGTTAAGCAGCCGTGCAGTCTGACATCCAGCAGCGGCTGCATGTCTGGTGGTCTTCCATTTTCAAACTACGCATCATTTGGGTGTTTGATTACAGTGACGGCTTTGGTGGACATTTTCTTTCAATTATCAAATTCTTATAGCATGAATTCAATATACTGCATTGGGTACCTTCTAGTCTTTGACTTTTCTTCGCGAGTAAATTGCAAATGGTAGAGTATCTCATAATTTTTGAGTGAAATGCAAAACTTTAATTGCAAACAAAACATGAAGTTACCTCATCTTATAATAAAGTATTACTTTATTCCAAAAGCAGATTCTTTCAATATTGGCTCACTGCATCGGTTTGTGAAAGTGTTAATTAATTGTTTCTGCATGACCTTCATTAAAAAGTAATATTGAAAGTCATATAGATCCATTAATTCACAAAGTTATCATTTTATCACTAGTCGTTTGCATAGGTATCTTTCTCTTTCTTTTGATATTGATAACATTTTTTCCTGAACTTAAACTAGGGATTTTTTTTTTTTCTTTAATGATCATATAAGGTGAGAAAAGACCAAATACGCCATCTACTGTTGGTTCATATATAGGTGATTTTTTCTCATTTTAGTATCAGAAAAGTGTTCCTAGAAGTGCCTGAAAATTTTTCCAAAGGCGTTTGTTTCTGTAATAATCTTTTAAAAATAAGGTCTAATAATGTAATCACATTTTCAACAAAGTTATGGCTGTCAGATTTTAATAAATGTGATTCTGAAAGGAGCTCTCAGCTTTAGCTAGCTTTTAATTTGTAAAAGAGTTGGGATGAAAGCATTGCACCAGATATATAATTATATACAACCTAAAAATGAATAAATAAACAGTGTTATGAGTAACCTTCCTGGTCATAATGATGGGTGCTTCTGTATCCAACCACCGGCAAAAACTAACAAACTAAAACATGTTTAGCATCATAAACCAGTCACCAGACAAATCACAAATACACAAATAATTAAACTGTGGCTGTTGGAAAATGCAACCAAATCACCCATGTGTTTGACACACACCCAGAACGGATTATTCCCAATGAGGTTTGGTACTGCTGGTCCCAATCTAGCTAGCTAGCAAATGTGATATCACTCACACCCATTAATCAAACAATAATTGAAAAGGGTAGTGAGCAGTGATCGAGGAGGTGATGGTGATCCATCATTCATGAATGCCTCGGAATCCCTGATTGATTAGCATGCGTGCAATTCAGTTCCTTGGGCAGATAACCAAACGGATTAAACTAATCAGGTGAGCCATATGCATGCGTAGCAGCATTGCATCGTCATCCAAGCATCTTCTAACTCGCGCGTACCGTGTGGATGGGACTGCTGTGCCTCCATGCCTCGGCAGCGCATGCGCCGGTGTTGCTGGCCCATCTTCTCAAGGTTGAAGATAGACTGATTGTAAGATAACTTTAAGGGAGGTTCATAGTGCATTGAATTATATGGTCTTGTATTAAGAAAAATGTAGTAAATTAGAACTCGATCTTATAATACTTTAAGTCTTTTCTCTTAATTAGTTTTAATAAAATAAATCTTATCATGATATAAAGTCAATTTACATATCTTACGTGTAAGATAACTTTACGAAAAATTCATAAACGTAGAGGTGTGTTGAACTATATAGTTTCATATTAAAAAAATGTGATAAATTAAGACTTTTATAATATTTGTAAGTTCTTTCTTACTTATTAATTAATTTTAATAAGATACGTAAAGAAAGAGCGAGAAATAGATTGACACAGAGAGAGAGAGAGAGAGCACATTAGTGTATTTGCTACCATGGAATATCAGATGAAGCTGGAGAATGAAACCTTAGAGAAATGAAACAAAGGTCTTGAATCAATTCCCGTAAAGTTAAATAAAGTTAAAGTTAGAATTAATTTCATGAATGAAATTAAATTTACATAATAATTAAGATAGTAAAAAATTATATATTAAAATTTATATTATAATAATATTATATTAAAAATAATTTTAATTTTAGAAACTAACTATAATTGATCTCAAACGAAACTAAAGATATAAAAACCACCTGAGAGGGGAGAAAAGAGCTGTCTGCGACCCAGATAATAAAAAAGGCATCAAACTCATAGGTGCCATCCATTTTCAATAATTTGTCCCTTTATCATCATCAGATCATTGCCGAGAACCATTATTTTAATTAGTACTGGTACAGCAAGGATTAATTTCTCAGATTCGATTGCCAATTATGTTCGCGTCCGTGTTTCATTCGTAATCTTTTTCTGTTTTCAATGACAAGAGATTTTTTAATATTTTCACTTGTTCGTAATTTATTTATATTTCTACAAATATTTACATAGAAATTGATGTTGATATATTTTAAAATTAATTATTGACGGTAAATAAAATGTTCATCGTATATTAGGTCCAATCTAGATCTTATTGACTTTTCTTATTTTTACTAATTCGGAAACCATCAGTACTTTGCATAAACAGCTAGATTATGTAGAGGATGAAGAATTAGTTCATTAATTAATCACGGATTAGCAGTTAATGGATATATATGTGTTTTTTTTTTAAAATTATTACTTTTTTGTCATAATTCTACCATATTAGTGAAATTTCAACCTCGAGACTATAAGTTTAGCAAAAAGCCTCTTAACCAATAAGATATTACCGTAGTGATTGGATATATGTTATTCTTATTTTGGATTTGTGATGTTATGTGGACTCCATTCATGATCATGGATTCCCTCGCATCATCCAAATGCATGAACCCGTAGCATATTGCCAGTAAAGGTATTCATTCATGATTAAAAAAACTACACATGATAGACAGTTGAGCAATGAAGACGATGGTTTGTTTTTATCTTAACATGCAGTTGTGCATGCCATTCAAGCCCTTTGAAGCAAGACAAAGATTTTGTTTGGTAAAATTTATATATTGAGTGAACTAAAAGTTAAGTTTTTTAAGTTGACACGATTTTCAATTTAAAAAGTCTCTTTTTATTTTTCACTTTAACAATTATAATAAAAACCTCTACTTTGATTATACAATTTGTTAAAATACATATTTTGTACAGTAAAAACTCATGCAAACTTTATTTTCAAATAAAACCAAAATAATAATCTAACATTAGATAGCATGGTTAATCAACTTTAGACCTTTGATACAAGAATATATTAATTAAGCTTAATCCTAGGCAAAAATATCATCAATATCATTCAAAATATTCCATTGAAATTAACCTATATAAATATTGATTGACACCAGATTTTCAACAAATGTTGAAGATATGACAACATAATGAAGGTACTCCACAAACACAATCTTCTGGACAGTATGAACTTAAACAATCAGTCTGCTCATGAATTTGTTACCCATGAGTTTTTCACTCTATTATTTGTCAACCCAGCTTGTAGATTTACCAACATAGATGTTACTTACCTTTTCTCACTAAATTTGAAAGGTTATGGCAAACATGATTAATATAATGACACTTAACAAATACAAAGATGCTGCAATTCATTTTCTATTTCATTGCGAAGAAGATATTCTAGATCAGAAAAGAAAAATGGAGGCGCCTTTCACGAGGCATAGTTAATGCATTTGATGAGGGTGGGGACCCTCTGAATCTTTCGAGCAAAGAGACAACTTTGTCTGTTTTGTATCATCCAAGCCCTTATGAATCTGTTTGTAAACGAAGCAGCTCCATTCACCAGCCGACACTCCCTGATAAGAACCCCAATAATTGGTCAGGATGCATTCAAAAGATAGGAAAGTCTCCCTACCAAACAAAATGCAGTAACATGTGAATTACAGAGCCTTTAGATACAGATTATTTAGGATTACAAGGCATGAGCATTGACCACTCAAAATGCTGTTTGGAGTAATACGAGAATGCTTGGACATGGGGAAAGAACACAAGTAAATTAAAATGTTGCAGGACAACTGGTGATGAACATAGAATTCCACGGCACACGTGATTTACCATACCTGTCTGATGGTGAATCGTTTGGGGTGGAAGAGGTGCAGATGATGGTCCATAATTTCCAGTTTGAAAAACAAAAAAAAATCACAACTGGGTGAGATTATTATTTTTAATGCTGTCCCTTGTTGCACTGTGTGAAGCATATTTTCCTCAGCATACCTGGATGTACTGGCTGATGTACTGGGATTTGTCTGAACCCCTCCTGTATAATATGCTGGTGAGAGTCTGTGAATAGAATCTCAAATTCTTCTGGCTGGCCTGAAGGAGATCGAGAAATTTGAGGAGAGGTGATTTGCTGCAGATTTGACCAGGGGAAGAAAGAAACCCCTGCAGCTCTGAGCTATCTTCCTTATATCACCTAAATTTGAGAGGTGAAGAAAAACTACTTTTCTATTTTCTGCCTCGCTCTGCAATTTTTTGGTGGTTGTTCTTTATCTACTTCAACGAAGAATGATAGACCAAGCAAGAGATCATTCTTTCCTGTCTCCATTGCTGGCTTCCTGTTAGACATGAGAATTCATCAGAAATCTAAGAATTGTAATTTTCAATTAAGAAAATCATGTGTCCATTTCTTTGTCTTAACCAGCAAGGTTTTCTTTCTTTTATGTGTGTTAAGTTCTTCCTTGTTCTAGTTTCTTTCCTGCCCTTCATTGTTTACCCTTTCATTTAGTTGTCAGCATACATCAGTATTTTATTTACGCAAGATACACATGGAGATAAATGCCAGGTATTAGGAGATTTTTTTTCATGTTGAGCAGGACTTTACTTGGGAAGCACTAGAGAGAGGAAAATCAACAAGCTTGACACAGCTAGCTAGCTAGCTAGCTAAGCTCAACACAAAGACCAGAGTTCCTGTTTGAAAACGTTGTGACAAGATAGATGGAGAGCTTTCTGCAACATTACAACAAAGAACTCATGAAGATGACCAACAAAGAATACATGAAGATGGCAATGCTAAAACATGAAGAAACGTTCAAAGAACAGGTTTGCAAATTGAACACTGCTTGTTTTACATCAATCTTCCAGAAAATTGTGACCTCTTTTTCGTGTAAAATGGTTCAGGTCAATGAACTCCATCGACTATATGGAGTTCAGAAGATGTTGATGAGACATCTCAAAATGCAGCAGAATTCAGCAGCTGATCGGGATGGTATCAGAGAATGGGCTGCCCAGAACAAGGTTGATTCAAATCAGCTGTATTACAGTCATCTAAGCCTTCACAGCTCAAATAGGAAACTCCATCCAGAAAACCTGGAAGAAGAGTGCACTGGTCATGAAAATGATGGCCATGTCATGCAAGAAATGGTACGCGAGAGTGATATTGAGCTAACGCTTGCCACTGGTGGCAGCAAGAGGAGGAAGGCAAAAGATGAAGTGTCACTCACTTCAGATTCAGGACCATGTTATTCTTCTTCTTCAACTGGGTCTGGAGGGGAGACATTGAAGCTCCATAAGTGGGGACTGTTTCAGATGCCAGAAAGTAACATGAGCTGCCCCGGTGAAAAGAGGAGTGGCTTCAACATAGATGAAGAAATGAGGGAAGATGGACTGAAGCAGCCATATTGGCTCTTCCAATGCTTGAGTCTGAAGATATCATAATGGTCATTATCCTCCTGGTAATCTAGAAGTTTATGTTAGATTTACTTCTGGATTTCTGTACTTTCTCTATCAAAATTCACAAGTAATGGCTAGTCCCTCCATCTGAGTAATTAATTCTGTATGGCATAAGCCTTGCTAGATGTTACATTTCAACATTGCAGCATACCACCTGACCATTAAATCCTTATGCACTGGATTAAATGGGCAAAAATTAGCAGCAAGGTGAAGATTGATCTCACCAATATGAATGAATTCATTTAAAAATCCTGCAAAACGAGGCTTACAAGTCCATAGAAGTCATGGAAATCAAAACTTGCAGTAATAGTTTTCTAGTTGTCCTACCATTTCAATTTAACTGCTCCTTATGTTACCATATGTCTCTTCTACAAATAAACTAAATGTGTCAAAGCAAAAATGTGGAAATAAGAAAGAACATGCAAATAACAGAATACAGATTGAAAAGTTTATGCTCTTTAGAAAAATTGAAAAATCTAAACCGAGGTCAAAAATTTACAAGAGAAGAATTTTGGAGAGAAAGAAGGGGGATTTGAGATAAGATTTATTCGATACACAAATTTGGAACATAAATTGGCAAAACTAAATGAACAAGTACCAATATGAAACCAGATAAATAACTCTATGTAGTTGGAAACAACAGAGTCTACCACAAACACAAAAACGTCAAAGGGTATGGAGGGTGGACAATAGCATCAACTGGAAGAGTTTATAGGTGTGAAATATTTCATTTTGAAACCAAATGGTAATGAATAGAGGAGTTTATCATATATTAGCTCAAGTTCCGTTCTTACTTTCATTGATGTATTGCTATCCATCTCCCTAAATAATGGCTTATGTTAAACATACAAATATCATACAAGTGCATGTGTGTAAATCTGTTCCAATACCATGTGAAATATTCTATTTCAAAATGAATTGATAATGAGTTAAAAATTCATAAGATATTAGCTTAGATTCTATTTCTACATTCAACATTATAGAACTTGCCACACACTCTTTCGTTTGTGTATGGATTTATTTTGATATTATGTGAAACATTCCAGTTTAAAACCAATTGATAACAAGTAAAGAGATTCATTATATTATTAGTTCAATTTTTGTTTCTATACTCATCATTAATGTGGGACTTTCCACAATTCTTACTTATGACTTATCTTAAACCCATAAATACCTTCTAGGTGCATAGACGTGAATCTACTCTAATACTATGCAAAATATTATATCTTAAAATCAATTGTTAATAAGCAATATATATTTGACCTAAGTTATATTCCTACATTCTGTGGAGCATTCTACTTTCCGAGTTAAAGCAGCAAGCCAATATCTTCTTGACCTGCAACTGCAACGACAACAATAAAGAAAAAACACTAAATAGGAGAAGATATCGTCGAAACCAGGATCTAGCTAGTAGCAACTAAAGCATTGATAACAGAGAGTAAAGAATCGAAGGTGGCTTGTGCTACTAGCCAAAACGACCTAGGACAGTGTGGAGGTAAACACGAAGGTGAGAGGAGGCAAACAACAACACCACCATTCTCGCCGCCACACTCGCACCATTCTTTCTTCCTGTGAGGAGAGGCAGAGTGTCGGCGGTC
>JAMKPZ010004213.1:0-35445 GCA_024699675.1 Amphibolis antarctica
ACATCACCTCTAACTCAGAAAAGTTGGGAGATATCTCAATATAATGCACACCAGAATGGAAAATTTTCATATCATGATTAATTTTTTTGGTGGCACTCAGCATAGGTTATCTCTCCACTCAAATAGGGTAAAGAGAGAAATTGAATCCTCTTTAGAAAATTAGGTGAACAAGGCATTAATTCAAATGAAATAGGAAGACTCAACCCATTGCACAAGTTAATCTGAAATCTATCTCATCTAAGGGCAATAGGTTATTTGGAATTAGCTTTGGAGATTCTCTCTCAGTATAATATGGTCTTCCCATTAATTCTAATAGCAACACTTGAAACTCATATTCCTCAAGGTTTGTCCTCAAGAAAAACATAAAAATATAAAAGATATAAAAGATGCAAAAAATTTAAATTTTAGATCATTTTTAAACTATTTAAACTAATGAAATATAAAATTGAAATGAAACATAAAACTGAAACATAAACCTCCCCCACCATACTTAAACTTTGCATTGTCCTCAATGTAAATAGAAAAGTTCAGTATGAATAGGAAAATTTATAACAAAAATAAAGTAAACTTGTCCTTCATATCAAGCATATGAATGTGATGCATGCTAAATAATGCATTGAACTCAGTATGATAAAGCATTTGAAATGCATGAGTAATGCTGTCGAAATTAAATACCAGTGCTATGCATCGATAAGATATGTTGAAAAGGGGATGATATTTTCTCAAAACAAAGAAATAAAAATAGTGCTCCTATAGTGCTAAGCTTGTGGACTTGTAAAGGCTCACAAGAAAACCAGGTGGTTTATAAACAGACACCACCAAACTGCAGCCTCATTAGCTTAAGTCAAGTGGTGTTGCACATCCCCTCCATGAGCTGTATGCCCATCAGGTACATGGGGATTCTATAAAGATTGGCTTGGAAGAGCACTTTTGTTTCTTAGGTTCAATGAATTCGATATTTGGTTCAATTGTGTTTCAATTCTTTTAATAGCTTGATCATGTGCAATAATTTGGGGTTTCAATTTTAATGTTGAATCTACTTTTTGTAGTAAGCTTGATATTTGTTTCTCAAGTCTGATCATGAACATATTGATTATGATTTACATTTAAAGAACTATTGTTCATTGCATTTTGTTCAATAAAAGGTTGTCCCACAGATTGAGGTGGTTGTTGGCCTGGATTTTTCTATGAAAAATTAGGATGGTTCCTCCACCTAGGATTATAAGTAGGATTGAAATTTGAGTTGTTACATTGATTATAGAATAAAGCATTAACATCTTTAGAGTCATTTAAGATAGGACAGTCTTCTACAACATGACCTATGGCAAAACAACTTGTACATTTAGGCATGGTAGGCTCAGTCTTTTGTTTAAGCTATAACTCATCAATTTTATGTATCAAGCTAGCCATCTTAGCCTCTAAAGCAATATGTGGTTCAACAACATGAACTCCTCTAGGGGTAGGAATTTCCTCCTGACTTACTTTAGTAGTACTCTCCCATTGGGGAGTTCTTTTGGCTAGATCTTCTAAAAATTTCCCAACATTATCTATTCCTAGGTTCAGAAATCCATTTTGACTCAAACATTCTAAGAGTGTCTTGGTGTGATAATCAATTCCTTCATAAATAGTTCGTATTTGGGTCATTCTCTCTAGTCCATGATGTGGGCATTGAGCTAGGAGATCTTGAAACCTTGCAAAATATTTCTAGAAAGGTTCTACTAGTTTTTGTCTACAATTTAAAATTTCATTTTTCCTTTTAATTGTGAAATGCATTGGATAGTATTTTCCTAGAAATTCAGAACAGAATTGATTCCATGTGATAATTGAATTTGGCTGTAAACTGTATAACCATATTTTTGCACTATCTTTTAAAGCAAAAGGCATATACCTTAGTTCAATTGCATCAACAGCCATGTTTGGTACTTTCATCATATTACAAACTTCATTAAATTCTTTTAGGAACCAATAAGCATCTTCTTTTTTGAATCCATGAAATTTTGGTAATTGGTTGATGTAATTAGAATTTAATTCAAATCTATCATTAGGGCATTCAGGTAGTGTGATATAGGAAGGTTCATCCATTAAATTAGGGTAAAACATACTACCTATTGTTTGTTTGATAGGTTGATCTTGCTGTGGGGCAGCCATAATTGTTCTTCTTGGAGGTGTTCTGACTAACCTATGAGATGAATCCCTAGAACAACCTGACATACAACATTTAAATGTAAAAGAAGGTTTACTTATGTACCGTCATTAGATAAGCTTTAGTTGCCATCTCATGTTGTCATTCAATAGGTACATCTATTTACAATAATACCACAATTGTAGTAAATGATATAACATTTCAGATTTCTTAAAAATATGTAACGAAACAACCACAATCATATAAATTTTGAGCATGATATAATAGAGATGTTCCAAAGGAAATAAAAACATTGCACATGTGTTTAACAGAGGAAAATTTTGAAATAACCCACGGCTAGGTTTGTGGGTAAACTAGTTTACCCTCGAACTAACATGTGGGTAAACAGAAAATATTACACACAGTGTTGCAGAGTATTTGCATAAGGAATTAACTCATGAAATCACACTATAGAAGTAGGCAAAGATAATTGATGAATAAGTTTAGTGCTGCAGCCTCCTTCGAACAGGTGGATCTTGTAATAATAAAGATCATCCCAAGCATAATAGATAAGAGTGTCTCCATTGATGAAATAGAAACCCTTGATTTTTCCTACAAAAGGAATGTTAGGAGTTCCTAGATTTTCCAGTTGCAATTCAATGTAGACACAACTCCATTCTCAATTTTCAATGTCCTATACTTTCCAAATTTCAAATTTCATATCATCATCCCACCATCTAATTAAACTTAGCAATTGAGACCCTTCATTGATTCCTCCTAGTATAGCCAACTCAACTAAATCATAGAATGAACTTGATAGTGCTCCCATAGGGCATGGAATGGGTAAAAGCCTCACTGATTCATTTTCAATATTGATGGCAATGACACTAATCTCATTAATAAATGTAGGGGTACAATTTGTTACCAAGTAAATAACTCCTTTGATAATCACATGGTTTCTGTTGTTTGTTGGTTTTCCCTCAAAGTAAATTCTTCTGACAAGTTGCCATTAGTGTTTATCAAAATGATAAACCAACAAATATTGCCAATCAAGCCACATTTGGGGTTCTTCCCAACAAAATAATTTGTGCATTATCCTTTTACCAGTACCCTTAAATATCAAGACTGCACCTGAGTCATGCATCACAAGTTTATCTCTATTAGGGTTTGAGAGTATTAATTCTACATTCATAGTAGGGTTCTTAATCCCAATATCAGATCTATTAGAAAATGGCTCTCCATAATATCTGTAAATAATTAGTCCACCATTACAACCTAAAATATTTTCAATTCCCTCCAGTGATGTAGGTTGAATGCTTGACTCAGAATCAATTCCATGGTACAAATATCTTCTTGAATGTGCATCATACCAAATCACTCCACTTATTGTATTCCTCATTTTGTATGCTTGGCGGGAACAAAAGTAATGATTTGAAATGAATGCTCTGACACTTTTGCTAACGCAACTTAGTTTGCAAATTTCTCTTACAGGCAAATAGCTTAATATCTCGCACAAGATGTTTATAGGAATCTCATCACTCACTAAAATTCATTAAATCCAAACTATTCATTAAATTAGCACTTAAGCTCAACTCGATACATCTAATAATCGTGAAGTAAATGCATAATGTAAGAGTATTAATATGATTGGAAATAACTGCATAATAAAATTTCTGAAGATCCTGTCTATTGTAATTTACCCTTGGACTAAGTTCGAGGGTAAAGGTGTTTACCCTCGGATTACCATGTGGGTAAACCCAAAAACTGTTAAATACTTACAGATCTTACCATTTGACCATTTGATTACCCGATTATCCTTATAAAAATCATCAAGGCCCTATCATGCATTAACCCTTTTTCTCACGACCTACGTTCATAGTACTCTCCTCCTCCCACAATACATCATGGCTTCCACCTCCACTACACCTCTCTCTGCTCTAGCATCAAACTATGCATGGATAAAGATGCTAAACTTCAGGAAGTTCAAGATGAATGCAAAAATGTGGCATAATGAAGGGCGGCCCGCAAGCTTAAAGCCACAATCAGAGAATAGGAATTGAAAATGGTAAGGGAAGATACCATTGACTGTTTGAAATAGAGTAGGGAGGTTGGTATCGTAGTACCAACCTTCCTAAAGGAAAAAATAGCCTCTCATGTTGAGAGAGAGGTAGGATAGGAGCAGTTAGCTTGCCCTAATAATCATTTGGTTCATGATTTAATGAGACGAAAATGTGTTTTCTGGTTCCATAGAGAAATATTTTGCTTAGCCACCAATGTGTCTATTAAGATTATAACTAGGACATATTTTTGCACCCCTTGGCAAACAATAAGAACTCAAAGGTCATTGTCCACTAAAGATTAGATGAGGTTGATTAAGTTTGATCAATTTGAATTGTCCTCATCTGGGTGGCATAACGGCAATTTAAAAAGAGATTATACTAAGGAGAAAATTTTAGATGATTTAAAATATCAATTGAAACATTTCAGAACCAAGGTTGAAAGAGAATTTGTCACTCTCCCTACTACAGTGGCACAAACTATCAATGATTACACTCAGCAAACTTGGCAGGATGAGTGTGCAATTAGGCCAAAGAAAGTTTTGAATCAACAGATTGTCCGAACCAAGGCTGAGTTATGGTTTGCAAAGGCTATTTACTCCATCATCCAGGACTTAAATAGATATGCTTTAGTCATTGATGATGTGTATGCATGCCTCCCTGAAGATAGAGATGAGAGGGAGCAATATGAGTTCTACATGCAGACCTAGGAGCTCTAGGAGAAAGGCAAGAAGTGGCTAAGATTGCCTCTCAATGTGCCTTATATGAGTGGAGGCAGCATACTGCAAAGTAGGCTGCCCATGCTATGGAGATGGCAGAAGTTGAGGCCCTCCAGAAGGCAACAGAAGTAAAAGTGAAAGAAGACCCTTGGGAGGCTGATTTCAGAGCATATAGTGATATGATGGCAGGTCCATCTGAGCCACAAGAGGTTGAGAAAGTATTTGAAACACCTCAACTTCATGTGAGTAGTGAAGAATGGATAGAAACATACTTTGAAGAAGAAGAAGATGAAGAAGAAAAATAAGAAGAAGAAGAAGAAGAAGAACAACAAGCACCACTACTAGCAATACCAACACCACCACAGCAACAACAAGTACAACAAGAAGAAGAGGAAGAGGAAGACATTCCAATTGTTGGACAGGAGGGAGGGAAAATGGAGAGTAGTGATGATAAAGTCACCATGGGGGAGTTCATTCATCAATACAGAATGGCCAACCCTCCTCCCAGAGAATCACCAATCCACAAGGAGGTTCCTCTAGCTGAAGAAGTGGACACACCAGTAGAGATACTAGTAAACTTAGGGTTTCAGGATTTAACTATTTGTTGTTTTTGTTTCTTTTTAATTTCTCCCTTTAAATGATTTAAAGTGTTGATTTGTTGATTTTAGGAGGAAGGATCTACTGTTGGAGTAGTAGTTCCATTTTTGGAACCCCAAGATAGTGAAGGGGTGAATCAAACCATCCTTGAAGCCATTTAGTTTGCTTCAGAGGAGGGTCAAGTAATAATTAAAATTGCATTCCCTTCAAGTCTGTTTTAGGTTTTCTTTTTTTTTTCTTTTTTTCTTTTTACTTTTTATATGCATGTGTTTATATGTTTTCCCCTTTTCTTTTTATATAGTGTGAGCTAACTTCCTCAGAGAAGGAAGGAGAAGAAGAAAAAGAAGGACAAGAGGAAGAGGAAGGAGCTACCATCAGTCCTTCAGCCTCAAGTCCAATACAGGTGGATCTGGATTTAGGGCAAATAGAGATTTCTGCCAAATAGCAACCAAGCTTTGGTGGAGAAGAAGATAAAGCATTAGTAATCTATTCACCACCAACAGAACCACAAACAGCTACTACAGAAGCATCAGCTCCATCCTCCCCCACAGATGTAGAACAAGCTCAGCAGTTAGGCACAAATTCATTGATTTTCAGAGATGCTGAGGCTAGGGCTAAATTCCAGACTATTAGGGGTTATGACATTCTATTCAGTAGACCAGTGGATTTTGATTTCATGGATGAAATCAAGGACTTATTGGAATTTCAGGGGCTACTAAGAATCATCCCTAGGTCAAGTAACAATTTTAAAGCTGAAAATTTAGTTCTTGCATTTTATAGCAATCTACATGACGAGAATGGGGTGCTTGTTTCTAATGTAACTGATGTGAATATCTATTTGACACTTGAATATATCTATGAGAGCCTAGGATTAAGGGATGAGGGTGTAGAGATTTTAGAATCTTCTACAATGGCTGATTGGTCAAAGCAGGATATGAAGAATTGTATGGCTATAAACCCTCAAATTAATTTTTTTAATAGGCTCAAGCAAATGAATGGAAAATCTCATATGGTTGCATTAATCCTAATCAGAACAATATATCAAAGATTTGGACATGATATAGAATTGTCTGTCTTTGTAAAGATTGCAACATATGCAGTACTTAATAAGATTTAGGTGAACTGGTATAGAGTTTTCATTTCCAAGATCACCAGCATCGAAAAGAAGTTATTCTATGGTGATCTCATCTACCAGTTGGTGTCAAGTTCCTTTGATTTATCAGACTAGGCAGTAAAGAAATTAAATTCTAGAGTACTAACTACTAAAGACTTGAAGCAATTCTCTACAGAGGATCAACCGACACCATAGCTCCACAGTGAACCTTCCACATCCCAACAGAGAGGATCAGCCTCTATATCAGAAAAGGTGGATACTGTGATAGACCAATTGGCTACTCTAAAAGCAGAAGTTGCAGAGCTGAAGTCTAGATTCCCAAGAAATGATTGATGTATTTTCTTCTTCTTGTGTAAATTTTTTTTTTGAGACATTTGGAGAGAAAGCTCTCCTTTGATTTAATATTAAACTTTCTTTTAATGAAATGAAGTTTTCCATTAGTTGTGCTCTATTTGTAGTTTCAATTATGTATATTTTCTTTAAGTCTGTGTATGTGTGTAATTGCATATTTCAATTTTTTAATCCCTTTCAAAAATTTTCTTTTTAAGTTCATAGTCTAATGGATTAACACAACACTTTTTGAATTAAACCATTTCAGAGAATTTAAGTTTTCCTTTTTCTTTTAAACATACCTGGTACAATCGTATATATTAAATGATTGCAGTTCAGAATTTTTGATCTCTGTCATTAAGTTCACTTAATTGTAATTATCTTTAACCTCATTTGAATTATGAAATATCCCTTCTAAATTCATTCAATGATTAACCTTGTTTAATTCAATAAACCTTTCATTTGAAAATTTTCATTTTTAGTAAATAGAGTCGTATTTGGTTCAGAGAGGAATAACCCTTGCATAAGTCCATGGGTAAACTAGATAACCCTCAGACTTACTCGTGGCTTATCCCCACAGTGTTTTACTTACTTTTTTTTCTCTCTTTATTTTTTCTGTTCAAGGGTAAACAGGATAACCCTCGAAGCAGCTACTACTATAATATTTCAACATTACAACCTAGTCCGAGGATTAACAGGATAACCCTCGAACTAACTTCGTGGGTAAACTAGATAACCCTCAAAGCAACTCAAAGTAAAATGCAATAGCAGTTCGAATTAAACTCTTTTTACAAACATTATATTCTTATAATTATATTCATTTCTTTTGGTTTTTGTATATTTATATATATATATATATTTCTTCTTCTTTTATATTGCTTCACTCTCCTTCTAATGCTACAAACTCTAACTCTTTCCTCTCTAAAAATTTTAGAAAATGTTTTAATCTTTGACTATTAACTTTAAAAATTTCATGACTTTGCAAATCTTCCAAATCAATTACTCTATAAGGATAAACGTATTTAACAACAAATGGACCAGTTCATCTCGATTACAATTTTCTTGGAAAAGAGTGTAGTCGTGAATTATATAATAAAACTTCTTGCCCTTTTTCAAATATTTTGTGTAGAATTCTTTTATCATGCCATGTTTTCATCCTTTCTTTAGCTATTTTTGAACTTTCGTAGGTCATATTTCTTAATTCCTCTAATTCTACTAATTGCACTTGTCTATTACTACCTGTTGTTTTTATACTTAAGTTTAGTTGCTTAAGTGCCCATAATGCTTTATGTTCTAATTCCATAAGTAAATGACAAGCCTTCCCATATACTAATTTATATGGAGTTATCCCTAATATTGTTTTATAAGCTGTTCTATATGCCCAAAGAGAATCATCTAGCTTATCAGACCAGTCTCTCCTAATGGTGTTTACTATTTTTTCTAAGATTCCTTTAATTTGCTTGTTAGTAGTTTCAACTTGTCCACTAGTTTGAGGGTGGTAAGGGGTAGCTAACCTATGTAACACTCCACATCTTTTCAATAACTTTTCAAAGTTTTTGTTACAGAAAGCTTATTACTAATAATTGCTCTTGGAATACCAAATCGAGACATTATGTTGGATTTTAAAAATCTCATCACTATTATAGAGTCATTAGTTTTAGTAGGAATTTCCTCTATCCACTTGGTTACATATTCTACTATCATGAGAATATAAACAAAACCATTTGAATTTGGAAAAGGTCCCATGAAATCTATACTCCAGACATCAAAAACCTCTACTTCTTGGATAGGATTTAATGGCATCATATTTTGTTTAGTAATTCTTCCGACTTTTTGGCATTTAACCCATTTTTTACAATATTCGTATGCATCTTTAATTAATGTTGGCCAATATAGGCCACTATGAAGCACTTTTAAAGTAGTCTTTTTAGCTCCAAAATGTCCTCTAGCTGGTTGATCATGACAAAATGACAACACTGATTGAGTTTCTTGTTTTGGGATACATCTCCTTACAATCTGGTCAGGGCATTGCTTAAAGAGGTATGGATCATCCCAAAAGAAATATTTAACCCTCAAAAAGAACATTTTCTTATCTAAATTGGACCAATCATGAGGTACTAAACCTATAGCCAAATAATTAACTATATCCACATACCATGGGCAGGAATTTAGCGTAAACAATTACTCATCTGGAAATATATCATCTATTGGTGGATCAGGTAGGAATGAAGCATCTAATCTTGAGATATGGTTTGCCATAGTGTTTTCACAACCTTTCTTATCCTTAATTTTCAAGTCAAACTCTTGTAATAGCAAAATCCATCTTATAAGCCTTGGTTTAGCATCTTTTTTAATTAACAAATACTTAAGTACTGAGTGATTAGTGTAAATGATAGTGTGACTGCCTATTAGATATGACCTAAACTTTTCTAAGGCAAAAACCACTACTAGAAATTCTTTTTCAGTTACACTGTAATTGATTTGTGTTTTGTTCAATGTCTTGTTACCATAATATATTACTCTTGGTAGTTTGTCTAATTTTTGACCCAGAACTACACCTAATGCATAGTCTGATGCATCACACATTAATTCAAAAGGTTGAGACCAATCGGGTGCATAGACTATAGGTGAAGTGGTCAGGGCTTCCTTAAGAAAATTAAATGCTTTCGTGCATTCCTTATTAAATTCAAATTGTGCATCCTTAATTAATAATTGAGTTAAAGGTCAAGCAATTTTACTAAAGTTTTTAATAAATCTTCTATAAAAACCAGCATGTCCTAAAAATGCTCTTATATCTTTAATTGTTCTAGAAATAGGTAAATTAGATATTAATTCCACTTTTTCTTTATTAACTTTTATGCCTTCAATAGAAATAACATGTCCTAAAACTATTCCTCGTTTAACCATAAAATGGCATTTTTCCCAGTTTAACACAAACTTTTTCTATTCACATCTCTCTGTAAATTAATTAAACATTTTTCAAATGAGTCCCCATATATAGAAAAATCATCCATAAATACTTCTAAAAATTCATCTATAAAATCAGTGAAGATGCCTGTCATACAACTTTGAAATGTAACAGGTGCATTGCATAGTCCAAAAGGCATACGACTAGAGGCAAATGTTCCAAAAGGACATGTAAAAGTTATTTTCTCTTGATCCTCATGTGAAACAGAGATTTGATTATAACCTGAATAGCCATCTAGGAAACAATAATACTCATGTCGTGCATCGGGTATTGATGTTAGATCAGAAGCAATAATGATTGGTAGATTCTCATTGTTCTCCAAAAATGCATATTTTAAATTTTCTAGAAGTGGTTTTAGCTCAAGCACCAGGTATTCTGAAGTTAATGATTTGTTATCTTTTTCAAATTGTTCTTCGTTTGCATCCATATTCTTAGTTTGCTTAGAGATTTCCTCTTTCAACATTTCTTCATTCGATATTACACATTTTTCAACATGATCTAATTCCTCTACATTTAAGTCCTCATTTATTTTAAAAGTTTCAATTAGATTAACCTTAAAATTTTTAAATTGAAGCTCTTTAAAATTCTTCTTAACCCCATTTAAAATATTTAGTTCTAATTTTTGATCACCTCAAGCTAATTCCATCCAACCATTTCTACAACTTATGCAAGCATCAGTTGTAGCTAAAAATGGTCTTCCCAAAATTATTATAGCTTGATCTTGAGTTATACTTAAAAGCTTTTGTTTCCATTACAATAAAATCAACAGGGTACACAAACTCCATAACCCTTACCAAAATGTTTTCCACTTTTCCAAAAGGTATTCTTATGGATTTATCTGCTAGCTGAATCACTATTCTCATAGGTTTGATATTATCCAATTTTAACTTCTCATAAATAGAACTAAGCATGACATTAATTCCATCTCCTAAGTCTATTAACACTGTATTAAAATAACAATCCCCTATATAGTAGGAAATAATAGGAGTTCCTAGATCATTTAATTTTTCAGGTATAGGATTAATTAACATGGAGCTTACCTCTTTAGCTAAAGATGACTTTTTTAGGATTTTCTTCCTTCTATTATTGGTACAAAGAGTTTTAAGATATTTGGCATAAGAAGGAACTTGTCTAATAATTTCCAATAATGGTATATTGACTTTAACTTGTTCAAATATTTTACTGATTTGTTCCATTTCTTGATTCTTAACATTTCTGATCCTATGTGGAAATGGAAAGTGATTTTCGTTTGTTAACTTATCTTCATTTATAACATCTTTCTTTTCGATTTCATTACCATTTTGAGATTCTTTACTATTTTGAGATTATGTGTTATCCTTTAACTTAGCATCGGCCTTGTCTTTTGGACTAGATTTTTCTTTAATTTCCTCATTCTTTGTAAAATTTTCATTAATTTGTTCTTCTTTATCATCCTCTTTTGGACCTTCATAAGTGACACCAAATCTTAATATTATACTTACATCTTTTGATTCTTCTTTTGATACATTGTCTGTTACAAGAGCATTAAAATCTTCTTCTGAGTTAAGGGTGGCTAACACCTCAGATGACTCTTCTATATTTTTGGAAATAGGGTCGTTCATAACCTTAGATGGTCCAACTGAATAGTCCCTTACCAAATAATCCAGTAATTCATACCCTTCCCAGATTTGATCCTTTTCCTTAAAATTTTCAACTTCTACAGCTCTATAAGACTTATTTGGTGTGAATGTTGCACAAGTATCTATAGGTTCCTGCTAGAAACTTTCATCTTGTTCAGATAAATTAGAGTTCTTTATAAATAAGTCAATGGATCTTTGAATTTCATCTAACTTCTCCATATGATTAAATATAGTTAAATCATTATATTGATTTTCTTCCATTACCTCAAATGGTTGTATGCTCTTCTCTATATATGAAATGTTTTCTAATGAATTCACCTCTAGATAATTCTAATTTCCATTTGAGTTCACCCAATTAAAATCATTGTTTTCATATTCATTAAACATTTCATTGTCTTTTGTTTTATGTATTGATTCATCATATCTATTCAACAATTTTTCAAATTCTTGTGATATTCTTTGTTTACTATAATTCTGATCAATTCCAGTATTAATTGGTAAATTATCTCTAAGATTTGATATACCTGTATTAGTACTTTGAACAATTTGAATAATTTTCATTTTGTAATTCATTCAGTCTATTATACTTTTCAATATTTCGTATTCTTTCATCTAGTTTATCCATTAATTGCTAGATTTGTAGTGATATATTTGATTGGTAATTTTGATTTTCATTCATATGATTATACTTTGAATAATAATTCTGCATTCCTGAATTGCCATTATAGTCTCACAAATTAGAATTGTCATTTCAGTTATAATTATTTTGAGAATTAACATTAAGTCCTTCTAAATCATGTTGTGAAGAGTAGTCATTAAACTCCATAGGTAAATAATCTCTTCTAACACAATTAGAATAATTATAATCTACATAACTAGTCCCTGTAACAATCCCAAAATCACCCCTATACGAATTATATGAGTTCATTATGTAATTCAAAATTTAAATACAAGACTCCACTTTGGAATAGCAATAAAACTATGAAATAGAATCTAATAGTAGCAATGCACATAAATCATATTGCAGCCCTAGCTAACACCAAAATAGCAAAAACCAACACCAATTGCAAGAAATTAAGCAATCCCCGGCAATGGCACCAAAAACTTGTGTGGCAAAAACTTGTAATTCAATTCTTATATAAATTGTGTGTGCGAAATATTTTAATTCACTGCAAGTACATGAGTTTAGATGTAATTAGTGCGCAAGTACGGAGGGACTAGTTTTTCCTTGGTGTTTAGTTGAATTGGTGACTTCAATTAAGTGAAACAATTGATTAAATATCTTATAAGCAATGTCACAGTTGCCTTGTTCCAATTAACCGCTAGGTTGATCTTTAAATACCGATTGTGTTATACTTTCCAGAGGATTTTACTTCCAAATATTTAATTCTTCTTAAGCTTTAACATTATACACTTTAGTTTGCATAAAATTTAACGTTTTGCATAGAAGAATCACTTAACCCTCGAGGTAGCTCGTGGGTAAACGTCTCTGCCCTCGAACTTTCGGTCCACCAGGTTGTCAATCTGGCTAGCCTTCCTTTCAACCTTGCAGTGAGATTTTGGGGTGTCAATCTGCAATTACACCAAGGAATAGAGGAGGAAGCAGCCGACATCGAGAGTCTCTCCTTCAAGGATATGCTCAGGTTAGGAAAAGAATAGCAAATACACTACATGAATGGTTGGAGAAGAGGAGGTTGTCAATCTCCTCTCGGAAGAGATGAGTGAGTGGAGGATGGAAGATGGAGAAGATGGAAAATGCTTTGTAAATGGTGGATGAAGGAAGAAGAGGGGGGGGGTTTAGTTCCAAGGCTACGGGACTATTTTATAGATGGGAGGCTTGGCAGTTTACGAGCTAGTAGTTAACAAGGGCATGGTGCATGCCCGGACATGTGAGATCATCCCATGCAATCCACTACTTCAGCCTGTCTATCCACATTCTTCATGGTTGAGCTGCAGCTGAATTAATATTTAATTCTGCTTTGTTACATAATTCCTACAGTTACTTATCGAATTTTCCTGCAAATACTTAAGAAATACCTTTCGTGAAACCCATCATATTATAGGAGAAATAATTCATAACATTTAGATCATAACTGTAATTGCAATTGCTTTAATATCAATGAAATTCATTGCACAGAACAAACATGGTACAGGTCCAAGGGTAAACCAGTTTACCCTCGTGTAAGTTCATGGGTAAACCCTTAACGCTTATAGTATGGTCTAAGGGTAAATAGCTTAACCCACGGATAAGTCCATAGGTAAACAGCTTAACCCTTAGACTTGCATTTAAGCATAAATCATGAGTTTTTCTCTGTGTATTAATCATTCTATTAGCAACCTAAAGAGTCAAATGTCAATCATTCATTCCTTTCTCAATAGGTAATAAACATAAACATAATTAATGACTCAAAACTTAATTCATGCATCATTAAAGTCAATAATTGTGCATATTGCTCAAAAGTATAGTTAACCTTGTAATCATCATAATTCAATGCAGAATGCAAATAAAACTCATTAAAACACATGAATTAATATCAATAAAATGCACACTTTTGAGTCTGAATAGTTATATAGTTTGCAACTAAATTCTATTATCAATTGGAATCAATTTTGTTCTAAATTTCTAGGAAAATACTATCCAATTCATGTCACCATTAAAAGGAAGAATGGAATTTTAAATTGTAGACAGAAACTAAGAGAACCTTTCTAGAAATATTTTGCAAGATTTCGTGACCTCCTAGCTCAATGTCCACATCATGGAGTAGAGAGAGTTATCCAAATCTGAATTATTTATGAATGAATCGATTATCACACAAAGACACTCTTAGAATCTTTGAGTCAAGATGGATTTCTGAACCAAGGAATAGATAATGCTTAGAAATTTTTAGAAGATCTATCCAAAAGAATTGCTCAATGGGAGAGTGCTGCTGAAGTGAGTTAGGAACAAATTTCTACCCCTAGGGGAGTCCATATTGTTGAACCATATGTTGCCTTAGAAGCTAAAATGGCTAGCTTGATACATAAAATTGATGAACTACACCTTAAACAAAAGATTGAGCCTAACATGCCTAAATGTACAAGTTGCTTTGCCATAGGTCGTGTTGTAGAGGACTATCTTATTTTACATGAATCTGAATATGTTAATGCTTTATTTTATAATCAACGTAACAACTCTAATTTCAACCCTACTTATAATCCTAGGTGGAGGAACCATCCTAACTTTTCATGGAAAAACCCAGGGCAACAACCACCTCAAGTTGTAGGACAGCCTTTTATTGAACAAAATGCAATGAATAATAGCTCTTTAAATTTAAATCAAAATCAACCAATTCATGATCAAAATATTGAGAGACAATTAGCAAGCTTAATGCAAAGAGTAGAAACAGCATTAAAGTCCAATTCTCAAATTGATGCACATGATCAAGCTATTAAAAGAATTGTGACACAACTAAACCAAATATCTAATTCACTTAATCTAAGAAACAAAGGTGCTCTTCCAAGTCAATCTATTCAGAATCTCCATTTACTTGATAGGCACATAGCTCATGGAGGGAATGAGCAACACCACACAGCTTAAGCTAATGAGGCTGCAGTTTGGTGGTGTCTATTTATAAACCACTTGGTTTTCTTGTGGGCCATTAGAATTCCACAAGCATAGATATATATATAAGAATTTTTTTTATTTTCATTATATTATTTCTGTGTGAAAAGAAAAAAAAAATCACATCCTTATTATCATTCTTTCCTGATGCATAGCAATTGTATTCAATTTTTGCAAATTTAATTAGTGTTTAAAGAGCATCCTAGCAATTAATTGGAATGGAGCAACTATTACATTGCTTAAAAGAAATATAATTACTTATTCCATTAATTGAATACACCAATTTAGCTAAACACCAACCAAAACTGATCCCTGTGGACAAACCCATACTTGCACACTAATTACATTTGAACCCGTGCACTTGCAGTGAAATTAAAATATTTCGCACACACATTGTTCTCTTTATAAGAATTTAATCACAAGTGGTGTGTAGGCAAGACAGTGATGCCACTTCTGAATGCATTGAACCTGCTTATCCTTTTGTTGGCTTGCTCCTTTCAATCCCTTTAGCTCTTTCGGATCTCGCTGGCTCCTCCTATCCAAACTCAGTCCCAAGTGAGAGTGATGGCAACCAACATTTTTACAGCGTCCATGACATCATCACGGCTGTTTCTGTGCCACTATTCGTGGTCTTCGGTCTGTCGCCTCTGGTCATCACCAGGACCAACTTCACTCAATTGGTTATCTCGCCCACAGGAGCTGTAGGTCACTCCCAGGCCCTAGATGAATCGACTGCTGCTGCGCTTGACACCCACCTCACACAACATCCTCTACTGCCCATCTCTCCGATTGCAAGAACTTACCTTTCGCCGAGTGGCAGGCTGGCTTTGATGCAAACCACCGTCCCATCTAACCAATCACCCTCATACATGGAGGGCACGAAAGGGGCTAGTGCTTACTAGTGGGGCACTTTGAGCAAGCCCTATTGGCTCAATAGTTGGCACGGTTCCAACAACAGGGGACTAGATCAGTGGTCTTGCCTAGGCAGACTTTTCGCATCCTGGAGATGCTGCACACAGATGAATATGACGTCGTCATGTCCCTTGTGGCCGGCCGATTCCTCCTAGCATCGTTACAACCGGCTGCCACTACCGCCCCTCCACTGGACTTGTAGGGGTAGTTACTCCAAAGGATAGCCTAGTTGGATGCGTCTTTCTGGAATATGAGGCCCAACCCACTAGAACCCTCATGCTCTTTCTAGAGCCTCTACTTTTGTCCGGAGGCAATGTTGCCTCCCAACTTCAAAATGCCTGAACTGGTGAAATACAACGGGCATGGTGATCCTTAGGCACACCTTAGGGCCTATTATAGTGACATGGCGATGCTACAATACGAGGACAAGCTCTTCATCTACCTATTCCAAAAGTCTCTCCAAGGACCTACCTTGTCATGGTATGTCCCTGGACTTGACAAAGATTCACACTTGGGAGCAATTGGCGTACATGTTTTAGGAGCTATATGCCTACAACTTGGACTTTGCGCTATTCAGCCTCAAAAGTGTGCATTTTGTGGATATTAATTCATGCGTTTTAATGAGTTTTAGTTGCATTTTGCATTGAGTAATGATGATTACAAGGTTAACTATAGTTTTGAGCATTATGCACGTTTATTCACTTTAGTGATGCATGAATTAAGTTTTAAGTTGTAAATTATATTTGTGGTGATTATTTATTGGAAAGGGAATGATTGATTGATAATCGAATGTTTAGGTTGCTAGTAAATAGATTAATTCATAGAAAAAAATCATGATTTATCTCTAAGTTGTAGGGACCATGAGTTAAGCCCTTAAACCACGAACTTACTTCATGGGTTAACTAGGTAACCCATGAGCTTGTGTCCTTCTTATTCTATGTGATGAATTTCATTATTATAATAGCAATTACAATTATATTGAAGGATTAAATATGATGAATTATTTCTCCTAGAATATGATGTGCTTCACGAAGGGTGTTCTTTAACGAGCATTTGTAGGGAAATTCGATGAGCAATTGCAAGGAAATTTGTATAAGAGTAGAACTGAGAAATTTAATTTAGCTGATTCTCAATCATGGAAAACATGGACGGACAAGGTAAAGAAGTGGGCTTGCATGAAACAATCTTACACGTCTAGATTGTTAGCAAGGATGTGGTGCACAATCTCCTCCATCTTCCATCTTCCACCCATTCACTTTTTTCGAGAGGAGATTGACGACCTCCTCTTCTCCAACCAATTCCTTAGTGTGTTTGCTATTGTTTTCTCAACCTAAGTGTATCCTTGAAAGAGAGACTCTTGGTGCTGGTTGCTTCCTCCTCTATTCCTTGGTGTAATTGTGGAGTGACGCCCAAAATCTCATTTCAAGGTCGAAAGGAAGGCTTGCCAGATTGACGACTTGGTGGACCGAAAGTAAAGACAAAGAGAGTTCTCAGCCTAAGAAAGTTTCGAAGGAAGAAAATTGCAGTAAAGCATTAGGTGTTCTTTCCATTTCCTCTATATTTTTACTCATTTTTATAGTCACCTACCTTATCAAGTCTGTTACAATATTGAGAAAATGATATTATATTTGTTGTAATGTTGAATGTTGTATTTTATTTCTAAAGTCTTTCGAAATGTGTTTTGCTTCATGTTTTGTGTTGTCTGTTGTGTTTTAAGATAATTCAAAAGAACAAAAATATAAGTGAACAACTCTTAGAAGTTTTAGCAAATTCAAATTGTACTGTTTAAACATCTGAAACTTACTTTTATTGCTTGTACCACGAGATAGTCCACAGGTAGAGATGTTTACCCATGAGCTAGCTCATGGGTTTAGTACATTTTCAGTGTAACATATTTAAATGCATGCAAGCTGAAGTATAGAATGTTTACAATTTAAGAAGAATTAAATATTTGGAAGTAAAACTCACTTGATAGGGTCTTTCAGTGCAAAATTTGAAATAATTTATTAAAAGAACATTTTTTTAAATCCAAATATTCTAAGTGTTGAAGAAATTAAAGTAATAGAAGAAATGAATGAATAATAGAAGACCACTTGATAGGGAATTGAACAACTGTTGAATAGAGTTAATGAATCAATACAAATAACAGAAGACAATAAGATATTAAATGAGGATGGAAATAGTGATAATCTAAATTGGTCAAATGAAAATCAAATCTATCAAGATGTGAACTCATTAGGAGATATGTTATTTACAGATGAGAATATGCAACCATTAGAGATAACTGAAGAAAATCAATACGGTCATTCAACTACATTTAATCATATGGAAAAATTAGATGAAATTCAAAGATCAATTGATTTGTTTTTAAGGAATTCATCTAGTTCTAATCTATCTAAACTAGATAATATTTTAAAAGTAGAATCAAAGGATGTAAGTATTATGTTAAGATCTGGTGTAACTTATGAAGGTCCTAAAAAGGATGATAAAGAAGAACAAATTAATGACAACTTTACAAACAAAGTGGAAATTAATCTAGAATCTAATCCCAAAAAACAAACTTGATGTTGAACTAGAGGACAATACAGAAATAAAAAATAGTAAAGAATCTAAAGATAAAACTATTAAGAAAGACATTAAAAATGGAGAAAATTTATCAAATGAAAATCATTTTCCATTTCCACATAGAATGAGAAATGTCAAGGATCAAGAATTGGAACAAATCAATAAAGTATTTGAGCAAGTTAAGGTCAATATACCATTATTGGAAATTATTAGATAGGTTCCTTCTTATACCAAATATCTGAAAACTCTTTGTACCAAGAATAGAAGGAAGAAAATATTAAGAAAGAAATTTTTAGCTAAGGAGGTAAGCTCTCTATTAATTAATCCTATAACTAAAAAATTAAATGATCTAAGAACTCCTGTTATTTCCCATTGTATAGGTGTTGACCCCCATGCTTAACATCTATCGAGCAGCCAGGTAAATCAACCGGCTGCCCACCGGCACGCCGGTACACCACCCGACAGCTTGTTACCCCAAACTGCTCCTCGGTGAAGTTGCACTTCACTAGTGTTGAAGCCCATGTTCAGCATCTATCCGGTGGCCGGGCAAATCAGCCGGCCACCAACTAGCACGTCGGTAAAATACCCCAGCGGCTAATCCCAAACTCTTTCACCTACATGCAGGTACACTCGTCAACATGCCCATAGACGTCAAGAGAGAGAAAATAGTCGACCATATGGAACTTTGGCTAGTACAAGGCATGTAAAGGCTCAGTTCGACTTCTGGGGTAGAGTACATGGCCTCCAAATCATGAATTGGTGCACAATGCTGGCTCTCCGTCATAGAACAACTCCCCCAGATCCCCGGTTACATTCCTAACGCATGTCGATCTCCCTTACCTGACCGCCGACCAACCTGTCACGGCTACTAGGTCGACGCCTAGGTAAATAATTCAAATCTATTGAAAAGATATGGCAAGATTTAATTACGTAAATCTCGCAAGTAATCAATCACAAGGATCACAGGATTAAACCGAAACATACGTAGAGTTTCCATCCCGGGATCACCCAAAACGGAAGGTAATTCCCTATACAAAGAGCCCTCCACTCCATGCAAAGAGGGGCTTTTTTGACATTCTGAAGGAGTTTTTCTGACATTCCGTTCAGAGAGCTTTTGGCCGATGTTCTGAAGCGTGATTTCATAGGAGAGTTAATCAGAGCACTGACGTCCTCTTGCTGCACCAGAGTGAGGACTTCCAACCATCGCCGATGACTCTTTGCAGGTAAGCTCCCTCTTTCCCCTACCATCATGCTCGTGACTTAGCATGATTTCCTTGGACCCTGACCGTACCAGACCTTCCCCATGCGAAGGGAAAGGTCGGAGGGCATGCCCGGGTACCATTCCTTCAGATACGCTTCTAAATGTGTCGGTAGCCTCCCTCCCTATCGGGTAAATCCACCTGGTACGGTCAAGGTTAGTTTAGTCACGATTCCTTCATCGAGTCCTTTTATATGGGAATCTACATTTTCTTACGTGTTTTATGAACTCGTCGTTGAGTTTTCCTCTGTCCTTTTTCGGTGAAACACCTGGACACCGTTAGATGTGTCATCTCTGCTTATAGGCGACCATCTACTCGAAGGTGTCCGCCTCTCCCATCTTTCGAGTCTGGGTGCAGAAATCTCTACACCCGGAGGTATAGGTGGCATACCGGGTGAACATCCAGCCCCAGATCCAAATGTTCGGTAGGCAGACGGGCAGACCCACCAGACCTTTGGCTTTTCAGCCAAAGGTCCATGGCGGTGGCTACCACATCCATAGCCGCGTTTCACCTATTTCTTGCTTATCTCGCCGGGAGAAGCAAAGCTGCTCTCCTAATGCACTGGAAAGGTTCTCGGGATGAGGCCGTCGGTATGCATCCTTGCCGACGTTGGCCGCTCGGGTGTAAGAGCATGTACACCCTGATGGTTCCCCTTTACTGGGAGAAGTAAAGCTGCTCTCCCCATGCCCTAGAAAGGCTTCTGGGATGAGGCCGGCAGCATGCATCCTTACTGACGTTGGCCATCCAGGTGTAAGAGCATGTACACCCCGATGGTTCCCCTTTACCGGGAGAAGTAAAGCTACTCTCCCAATGCCTTGGAAAGGCTTCCGGGATGTGGTCGTTAGCATGCATCCTTGCCGACGTCGGCCATCTAGGTGTATGAGTATGTACACCTCGACGGTTCCCCTTTACCGGGAGAAGCAAAGTTGCTCTCCCGATCCCCCGGAAAGGTTCTCAAGATGAGGTCATCGGCACGCATCCTTGCCAACGTCGGCCGCCCGGGTGTAAGAGCATGTACACCCCAATGGTTCCCCTTTACCGGGAGAAGCAAAGCTGCTCTCCCGATGCCTTGGAAAGGCTTCCGGGATGAGGCAGTCGGCATGCATCCTTGCCGACGTCAGTCATCAAGGTGTATGAGTATGTACACTCAGATGGTTCCTCTTTACCAGGAGGAGTAAGGCTGCCCTCCCGATGCTCTAAAAAGTCTTCCAAGATGAGGCCATGTTTGGCCAGGCTGATTGTCGTCGTTTTCCATTTTTAGAGCCGGAGAGAGGTCAGGATTACCTTGGCTATCTGGGGGTGCCTAACACCTTCTCTAATAGTACCTTGAGTCCTGTATCTAGTTCTCTCATTTTTAGCATAGTTTTAGGTGGTTTTATATCATTTCTGTGGTTTTTACCATTTTAATGGCAAAAGAATACTTCCCCATCCGGTTTTCCTTATTTTCTACCCAAAAATATGGTGACGACTCTGTTTAACGAGCCATCCACCTCACGTGGTGATGCGCTCACACAATCACCTTTCAATTCTTTGTACCTCGGTCCATCCACTGGTAGAGCTGGTAGAACCCCATGGGCTTTTGGGTGATAGCTGGATGAAAGAGAGGGTATAGATTTTTGGTGACTCCACTGGGGAGACTCGTTGCATTTTATCGATTAAGTGACTCAGACTCTTGCTCGTACGACTCTTTTACAGTCAGCCTTTCATTTCCCGATAGGATTTTTAACGTCCATGTCGCATTTGCTAAGCGAAATCGCTTTCAAATGCATCGAACCAAATCACCCTTCTTTGGTTTTCTTTGCAGATTCTCTTTGCAGATTCTCCTTACAAACCCTTGTAGTTCGACTTTGCAGCTCCGGATCTTGCTGGCTCCCCCTGTCCAGACCTGTTCACAAGCAAGAGCTATGGCCATAGGTTTTGTTGCTGCATCCGGAACTTCCCCCTCAGTCACTACGGTGGCCTCCATGCCGTTGTCCGTGGCCTTCAGCCCACCACCTCCTGTCATCACCAGGACAAACTTCACCAGGCCGATCATTGTACCTGCTAGAGCCACGGATCTCCCTCGGGCACCAGACCAGCCTACCACTGCGGCATTCCACAATGTCATGTCACATCCTGCATCGCCCACTTCTCTAACTACTAGAACTGAAGGTGACAGGCCAGTTCCCACGCGGAACACCGGCCCATCCTACTAGCCGCCCTCAAACATGGAGGGGATAGAAGGGGCCGATACCTTCCAGCTACCCAGGTTGGGACATTTCGAGTAGACTCTCCTAGCACATTAGCTGGCCTACTACCAATAGCAAGGGATTAGTTTGGTAATCCCACCCAAGCCAACCATCCACGTCCCGGAGATGTCGCATACTGAAGAATATGACGTCGTCACCACTCCCATGGTAGGTCAGTTCTTTAAGCCGCCGTTGCATTCGGTGGCTACCACTACTGCCGCCCCAATGCTGGACCTGTAAGGGTAGCTACTCTAGAGGATAGCCGAACTGGAAGCATCCTTCTGGAACATGAGGCTCGGCCTGTCGGAACCTTCTTGTTCATTCCAAAACCTTTGTTTCTATCCGGAGGCAATGCTCCTTCTCGACTTCAAGATGCTCGAACTGGTCAAATACAATGGGCACAGCGACCCTCACGCTCACCTTCGGGCTTACTATGGGGACATGGTGGCACTACAGCACGAGGAGAAGCTCCTCGTCCTACTATTCCAGAAATCCCTCCAAGGGCTGGCACTATCATGGTACATGTCCTTAGACTTGACAAAAGTCTACACCTAGGAGTAACTGGCGTACATGTTCCAAGAATAGTACGCGTACAACTTGGACCTGGCACCCAAGTTGGAAGACCTCCGTAGCCTCCGCCAAGGTGAAAATGAGTCATTCAGTAGCTATGTGGGCAGATGGAGGGCCTTGGCATCCCAAATCCGGGACAAGCCAGCTGAGGAAGATTCCCTAGACAAGATTGTATAGGGTGCCCAACCATCGCTGGTGGCGCTCTTGTGCATTCAATCGTACACCACATTCTCTCAACGGACCGCGTAATTAAACTGGGATACGCACCGGCTTCCATCTTTGGGTCCCCAAAAATAAGGAAGGCGACCCCTTATAAAATAAGCGGCCTTCCACCCCATTTAGTACGCTTCCCCCCCCCTTGGAGAAGACGCCGGCCGGAATTCTGAGGTTTGGTATGGCTTCATGCAAAGCCATTGGGATGCCTTTTGAAAGGAATCTTCGTTTGTCATCAGCTATGTCTCCACAGTCTCAAACAAAGAAGGAGCATATGGAGCGTATCCCTTATTCACAGGCCGTTGGCAGTTTGATGTATGCCATGGTATGTACCCGTCCTGACTTAGCTTATCCTCTTAGTGTTGTCAGTAGGTATATGTCAAATCCTGGCAAGGAGCATTGGCAAGCCATGAAGAGAATTTTCAGATACTTAAAGGGAACACCTGATGTAGGGCTGATATATGGCATCAAGCAGAACTGCAGCATGGCTGGATTTTCTGATTCCGATTATATAGGTGATGTTGATCAGATGAGATCCTTGACAAGTTATGTTTTCACTGTGGCAGACTCAGTTGTCAGTTAGAAGTCAACACTTCAGCCTACTATTTCACTCTCTACTACGGAGGCGGAATACATGGCAATGACTAAGGCCGCAAAGGAAGGAATTTGGTTAAAAGGGCTACTTGGAGACTTTGGAGTGCAGATTAACAAAGCTGATATTTTCTGTGACAGTCTCAGTGCCATTTGTTTAACAAAGGACAATGTGTTTCATGATCGCACGAAACACATTGATGTCAAGTACTACTTTCTCAGAAGTGAAGACAGAATAAAGATTTTGAAGATCAGCACTAAGCACAATCCAGCGGACATGTTTACAAAGGGCGTGATTGAGAGTAAGTTCAAGCATTGCTTGGACTTGCTCAACGTGTATGGTTGTAGCTAACCCCTTGTGGGTCCTGATGGAGAGGCTTGGTCAAGGTGGAGCCAGCATTCAAGACAAGGTGGAGTTTGTTGTATTATGTTTTGAATGATACTAATAATGTAATTAGTATAAGGGGCATTTTGGTCTTTGTACCCTCTTGAAATACCCAAGCACTATATAAGCTTGGCTAGGGTTTTCTAAAGAGTATGAGTTGAGAGATTTGTAACCCTAGCCGCCACGAAAGAAACTCCCTCCCTCTCCATCCGTGGACTAGCCCCGTGTTGGAGTGAACCACGTAAAATCTGTGTGTTCGATGTTGTGTGTGCTTGGCGATCTTCTTCTCCCCTTTCCTTTCTCATTGCTCACTCCTTCGTTCGATTTCTGTTGTACTTCTTTGGTTACCACGCATAACATGTACCCTCTGAAGGAATTTATTTATTTAGTTCCTTAAATAAATTAGAATGCAACACTCCAGACATGAACTCTATATTGGCTGTAAATGAAGCATTTGAAGGAAAATTAACAAGATATTGTCAGTTGCATGCTACAGGTAGGTTTCTTAAGTTGATTCTATCAAATAGTTTCGTTTTGAACAAAGGGCATACAGATAAGTTGAATTTTACAGTTTATAAAGCCTTTTATGTAAGAAAAGTTGGAGTTAAGGTGAACTGGGATTGCATGCTATAGGTAGGTTTCTTGAGTTAATTCTATCGAATAGTTTCTTGTTGAAGAAAGGGCATACAGATGAGTTGAATTTTATAGTTTACAAAGCCTTTTATGCAGAACAAGTTGGAGTTAAGGTGAATTGGGCAAAAATCACACTATATCATTCAAGGAATGTTAAAACTAAATTATTTTATAGTACAATGTGTCATATTGTTTTGTTAATGCAAGAAGTGGATTTTGCTCCATTTAAATATGCAACATTGAAAATCCAACCCATCACCAAGGTTCAACTGAAAAAGAAAAGAAGGTTTGCCACAAGAATGAAATACTTGGCAAAAGGAAAAAAAGTCATGGAAGAACCTTCCTCTTCATCTATGCTAGCTGTTGATAATAAAGACATTGAGGCTATATCATTGTTACAAGCTGAGAATGTTGAACTACATGACTAAGGACAGATGTTCCAGAGACAAAGATTGTGCTTGATGTTAGCACTAACAAATATAGCTTGACAGTTTAAGAGACAACCTTTATCAAATGCAACTTCAACAAAAGGACATGCACAACCTCATGCATGATGTTAAAGATAACATCAATTAATGAGAATCATTTTACTTTTATATCTATATAATTATTTTGACAATGACAAAAAAGGGGAGAAGAATTGAAATTGAATGTTTTGTTATCATCAAAAAGGGAAACTTGTTAAAAAAGGTAAGTTTTGATGATGCTAAGTATTTATGCTGGAATTTTATGAATAGTTATATTGAAATTAAAAATCATTATATCGATATACTGTGATCTATGATTACTAAATCGTTATACCATTATGACTAGCCAATATAACAAAATGCAGAAAATCTGTTAAGTATGATTTTAGTATCAAGTATAATTTTCTACAGGTTTAATTAACTCAGATGTTCTAGAATTATTTCTCGGATATTCCATTTTTACAAGAAGGTATACTTGGAGCTTGAGGATTATAACAGATGTTTTGTAATCTTTAGACAGACATTTTGTTAATCTTTTTCTTTATTAATTGGTTTACCATTTCGTAGATATTTTGACAAATGATCTGCTATCTCTTGACAGATAATCCACTATTTTACTTTATTAATTAAATATTATCTTTTAACTCATGAATGGATGTTTTAGTTTGCATTAACAAACATTCTGTTAGTACTTATGCCTTAATATCTAAGTTTAACTTAAATGGATGTTCCGACATTCATAAACAGACATTCCATTTTTATTTGTTATTTGTTAAAAACTTAATATGAACAGATGTTCTAACTTTAGTAGATGAACATTTTGTTATATCATTTAAGTTCATTTTATACTTCTAATTAAACAGATGTTCTGATTTCAATTGACCAACATTTCATTATAACTTGCTCTAATCATCTACACTGCAAGGAAAAAAAATGAATGTTTCGATCTTTCAAGATGGATGTTCCATTTACATTGGAGAATTATAGATTTGAGCTTAAATAACTAGCAGAGGATCCATCATAGAAGATTGGAATTTCCATAGGGAAACGGAGAATCTATCTGATTTTATTGAAAAATTCATCTATCTATTAATGATTTTTGTAGGATGATGGATCCTTAATTTTTGAGATTTTAGGAATATCTTTTGCAAGAACAAAGGAATGAAGATCTGTATAAATATGTGGATTTAAAGCATACAGAGCAAGAATTCAAATTCAAATTGAAAATTTAAAAGAGTCAATCCTTAACAAATGAAAGGAGGACAACATTCCACAATTCAAATAGTTATCCAATTATACGTGTTCCATATTAAAAAAGAAAACCACAATTCAACAATGTTTTCAAAGAGATACGTTTGTATTATACGTGTTTGTCCAAATTATGTCATACCTTGATTTTTCAATCCAACTCCTATCCATAATTCTTGTCAGAAGAACACTTTTGTATATATGTTAATTACTCAATAAAGGTGTCAATATGTCTACACTTGTATAGTATCGAAATTTAACAAAAATATCTAAATTTGCAACTTTATTTAAATATAATCTTAAACTATATAAAATATCAAATGCTCCTAGATATGTACTTAAACTATGTAAAATATCAAATGCATATAGATATGTACTTATGTTATAAATGTTAACAAAAAATCAACTAATTGATCTTAAGTGTATATTTATGAGATTCAAATATTTTCCAAATTCAGAATATGGGTATAGACATACAAACTAAGTTTTCCCACATTTGGATATTATTTGAATTTGGATAAATCAGTTGCATATGGATTTAGATATTTAAATAGTTATCCAAATATTATCAAATGGATTTGGATTATTTATACATTATACAGACACAAATTTGGAATTTAAAATACATGTTAATTTACTTTGAATCTACTTCATTTACACTCCTATCTGTTATCAAGATTTGGTGGGAAGAATAATAATAAAAAAAATTTTGAATCAACACCAACAGTATACATGCAATAACATAAAAGTTGAAAGAATTCAAGCAATAAAAACTAACCGTGTCATCAACTAACATTGTGTGTATTTATCAGAATCCAATAAAATTTCAAAATTCTTAAATATTGTTAGATATATATTTCTATTTATGTGTATTGGTGTAGATGGACAAATAGATATCCATGTAAATCCTTAGGCCTATATATGTGTAACCCTATTTGTAACAGAAGACTAATCATCATTTTTCTCTCTTACCAACCTTGCTGCCACCCAAACCACCTTTCAATATTGACCAACGAGGTTGGTTTCTCTCTCCAGATCCTCCCCAGTCCCCAACAACAACACCAAGTAAAGGAGTCACTAGTGGCTCCAGCAAACTTCCCTATGGAGCAAAACCTGATGTGCCCCCTACTCACTTTGCTCACCTGCTTTCTACCCTCTATTTTTTTGGTGACAACCAACATCAATTGCTATTGGCTGATGGTTTCCCCAAGTTCTAAGCATTTGCAATTAGGTTTTTATCAGTAATTTTAGTTTTCCTAGGGTTATGTAATGCCCTAATACCCCCAGATCTATCTACAGCTCTAAGATCAAGAGTCTTCTGTGTTGATTCAAATCAAGAGTCTCATGGTATGTATGTTTATACAAAATATACAAAAAGTAGCTAAATTCATTGAAAATATACAAAATATACATCAGAAATTTTGGGATTTTATGATCTTTCCACCAAAATCCATATTTTTTCAATCATTTGTCAACCTTGAAAACTAGTAGAACATTATGCTTGGGTTTAAAATGCAATGGCTTCCTTTGTTGGATTCTTGAATATCATACAAGAAAGATTTTGCAAATATAGTGATCCAAGGCTAGAAATTTAAAGTTACTGTACCATCTCTTACATCCGGCTATCACCCGGAAGCCCATGGGTTTCCACTGGCCCCACCGGCAGATGGACCGAGGTATAGAGAATTGAAAGGTGTTTGTGTAAGCGCATCACCACATGTGGTTGATGGCTCGTTGAACGGAGTCGCCACCTTATTTTTAGGTAGAAAACAAGGAAAATCGGATGGGGAAGTGTTCTTCCGTCATCAAAGCGATAAAACCACGGGTGACGTAACATTGAAGTGAAAACATGAGAGAACTGGATACGGGGCTCAAGGTACTGTTGGGGAAGGTGTTAGGCATCCCCAGACAGCCCAGGCATTCCTGGCCTCTCTCCGGCTCTAAAACAGAAAAAATGATAGTCAATCCGGCCACGTACAGCCTCACCTTGGAAAACTTTCCAGGGCATTTAGAGGGATAACCTTATCCCTTCCGATGAAAACAAACGAGAATCAAGTAAACAAATGAGAATTGAACAAAACGGGGATCCATATTGGATCCGGTGGTGAATAGGGGAGAAAAAGATGGGTTTTCGGGGAGCCGGCCGCCGGCTACTTGTACCGATTGACCGGCGGCTAGTCGGCTGCTTTCCTAACCCATTTGCGCCCATGGGGGTTTTGGGGAAATGGGGGCCGGTTCCTTGAACCGGCCAGCCGGCGGTTTGCCGGCTGTTTCCCCCCTCCATGTGCACCCATGGGGGTTTTGGGGAAACGGGGGCCGGTTCCTTGAACCGGCCCGCCGCCGGCTAGCCGGTTGTTTCCCCTCTCCATACGCACCCATGGGGGGGTTTTGGGGAAATGGGGGCCGGCGGCTTGCCGGCTATTTCCCCCCTCCATGCGCACCCATGGGGGTTTTGGGGAAACAGGGGCCAGTTCCTTGAACCTGCCAGCTGACGGCTTGCCGGCTGTTTCCCCCCTCCATGCACACCCATGGGGGTTTTGGGGAAACGGGTGCCAGTTCCTTGAACCGGCCCGCCGGCGGCTAGCCGGCTGTTTCCCCACCCCTTTTCTTCTTGACATCTGTAAAAGCATGGGATTTAACGGAGGACTTATATTTTCTGGGAAAACGGAAACCGTCGAGTTGTACGTTTCGTACACCCAAACGGCCACTACCGGCTTCCTTGCTGGCGGCATCATCCCGGAAATCTTTCCAGGGTATCAAGAGGGTAGGCTTACGCCTCCCGGAAAAGAAACGGACACCATTGGGTTGTACATGTTCGTACACCCGAACGGCCGCCGCTGGCATCCTTGCCGGTGGTGTCATCCCGGAAACTTTTCCAGGGCATCGGGAGAGTAGACTTACATCTCTCGAAAAAATGTATGGGCACCGTTGGGTTGTACGTGTTCGTACACCCAAATGGCCACCGGTGGCCTCCTCGCCGGTGGCGTCATCCCAGAAACTTTTTCGGGGCATCGGGAGAGTAGACTTACGTCTCCCGGAAAAACGTATGGGGACCGTCGGGTTCTACGTGTTTATACACCAGAACGGCCGCCGCCGGCATCCTTGCCGGTGGCATCGTCTCGAAAATCTTTCTGGGACCCCGAGAAAGACTTGATGGGTGTGTGCTTTTACTACCATGTTGTTGATGTAGACTTCGACTTCTTTGTGCATCATGTCATGGAAGAGGGTGGTCATGGCTCTTTGGTAAGTAGCACCGGCATTTTTGAGCCTGAATGGCATCACCCTGTAACAGAAAACCCCCCAAGGGGTTGTGAACGCGGTTTTCTCTGTCTTCTTCGGCCATGAGGATTTGGTTGTATCCAGAGAATCCATCCATGAAAGAGTATACCCCGTACTTGGCAGCGTCATCTACCAAGACGTTTATGTGTGGTAGCGAGAAGTCGTCCTTGGGGCTGGCTTTGTTGAGGTCCCGGTAGTCGACACACATGCGTACCCGCCCTTCTTTCTTTGGGACGGGTACCATGTTTGCCACCCATTCTGGGTAGAAGACAGGCTGGAGGAACTGAACATTCAACTGTTTGTGGACTTCTTCCTTCAACTTCTGGGCCCATTCCTGTCTCATCCATCTAGCTTTTTGTTTCACAGGTCGGGCCTCTGGTTTGAGGGGTAGTCAATGGACTACTACTCGTTCATCCAAACTGGGCATGTCTTCATAATCCCATGCAAACACCTCCACAAATTCACACAGGAGTGTGAGGAATTGTTGCCAGTAGGGCTCGGGAACCTCTTTGCTAATTTTCGTTTCTTTTCTGTGTTGTTCATCCCCAAGGTTTACAAGTTCAATTTCATTTGTGGATGCTATGCCTGTAGACTTGGGTGGTTGAACCCATGGGTCTTCTTCTTAGGATTCTTGGCTTTGCAAGTAGGGGCCGTCAGCATCTCCAGCGGCTTGTTGACCTTCAAGCTGGAAGGGTGCTGGACGATGGTTTTGGCGAGAGCGGTGCCCATGGTTTTCTGGCTGGGTGCCGGGTAGGTGAACCAACTGCCGGTTCGAGGTAGTGACGGACCCCAGAAGTGCTTTAGAGGGGATGATAGTGGACTTGCCATGCTCGTCTTCTTGGGGTGTTGTGTTGTCAGATCCCATCGGTTGTTCTGGCCGCCAAGCATCCACAGAGAATGAGGGGCAGAATGCCCCTAGTTCTACCCTGGTGGGAGGAACCGGCTGCCAGGTAGATGGGAGGTGGAAACCGGGTGGAGTTTCGGAAGATAATGCAACAGGCCGGTCTTGTTTACTGGCTTGAGGGGAGGGGCAGAATGCCCCTAGTTCTGTCCCAGAGTATTGGCCAGCATTTTGAAAGATGTTGCCCAAACTGAGTAGGCTAGCTATCCTGACTCCATGATGCGGTGCCCTTATTGGTGGTTGACGGTTTTCGGCTGATCTGGCCAGTGCTCGAGGGATTGGTGGTTTGCTGTGTCGAGCGAGAGACTTGGTATGATTTCCAAGTCTCGGTTGACTTGATCGGGTTGCCAAGTCAGTGGCTGCTGAGGACGCAGCTGCCAGTGCACTTGTGCGTGGGATGCCAAGCCCTGCTACTGAAGGAGCGGGTTCCGGCGTGAGTCGCGTGGAAGCCATCAGGCTTGCCTTCTATTGTTGATGACCTGCAAGCCTGGAGTGTTCCCACCTAGGTCATCAGGTGGGTGTTGCTGCGCTAGTTTGAAGGAGAAGGGGAAGGAGCACACCTTGTCGTCTCCTTTCCCTATACAAACCAGTCGAACGCTACATCCGTTTCTGAAGTTCCTCCCTGTAGGATTGGCACTGGTGAGGGAGGTCGGTGAAGAGTTGGGTCCCCGATGCACACCGGAGATTCTCCGAACAGTTGCAGCAGGCCGTCTTCTAGCTCTTGATTTGGTTGTGGGTTGTCCTCCCAAGGCTCCATTCGTCTGGACAGATAGTCATAACCATTTGGGTTCTGGAGTTCCGGAGGTGAGGCGGTAGCCGGTTCCGGTGTTGGATGGGTTGTCCCGAACAACGCCACAGCTGCTACAGATTGTCCTGGGTGGTAGTAATTTTCTGCCAGTATGACGATGACCTCCCCTTTCCATAGAAACTTAAGCATCCTATGAAGGGTGGAAGGCACAATGGAATTTTGGTGGAGAAATGGGCGGCCCAGGATAAGATTGTAGCTTGGGGGATGTCTACCACATGCATAGGAACTTTGAAGGCGACTGGTCTGATGACGAGGGGGAGGATGACTTCACCTTTGGCTTCATGCAGAGTGCCGTCGAACCCTCTCATCACCTAGTCGGTGGGGAGCAAGTCTTGCTCTTTGATTCCCAGTTTGTGCAGGACTTGTAGCGGGCATAGGTTTAACCCGGATCCGTCGTCGATCATTACCATGGGGATGCAGAGGTCCTTGTATTGCACTCGAATATACAAGGACAGGTTGTGATCGGTCCCAGCCGGTGAGAGGTCTAGATCTGAGAAGTAGACAAAGGAGGGGACTGTTACCGTGGCTACCATTCCTTGTATGGCCCCGGGAGCGAGACCTTGGTCCACTTTGGCCACCTGCAGTGCTTTGAGAAGGGTTTCCCAATGCTCGGTAGAGGATCGGAGCAGGTCCCATAGAGAGATGTCGGCTCGTATCCCTTGTAGCTGGATTGACAGGTCCGGGAGTGATCGTGACTGGATGGCCGGTGTTGAGGAGGCAGCTGTCGGCCCTGCTGAAGCGGCAGTTGGTGGTCGGTTATTGGTTGAAGTTCGTCCTGATATCCCCGGGATGGAGATTCCTCCAGGGCGCGACTGTGGCTGATACACCTAGCCCGACCTAGTTATAGCCGTACATGTGGACGGCTATTCCATCCCCTTGCCTTTATGTTGTTCGAAGTGAGCGTGGCTAGAGGGGAGGGCTTGGTGAGCTGCTGCTTTGCCAGGTGTGTTTGGAGTGGCGCCAATGTTGCTGGAGAGGCCGTGTCGGCTGGAGTGCCGGTCATGGATGCAAAGCCGGTGGTTGAGGCTTTGGGGCTCAGAAGTACCGTCGGGATGACTACCCTGACTGGGTCAGCAGGTGAGTAAAGAATTACCTTGGGCTGAGCTCATGTGGTCGTCCCGGCAGCCAGTTCCCTTGACACGGCAATCGTAGGTGCCACCCAAACGAAGAATTTTCCTATAGGTGGGGATGACGCCTATTGTAGCGTAAGCTTTGAAGACTTCCTCCTTCTCCAGTGGCCGCTGATGGTGAGGATGGAGGTCCGGAGTTGTTGGTAGTATGGCTAGAGCTCCTCCAGCGACGGCGGATGGTTGGCCGGACGGATGAGGTTGATGGGGTTCAGCCAGGGAGTTCCTGCATCTAGCGGCCGTACCAAAGGGAGGGATCTTCTTGTCCCTTGTTCGTGCCTAGTTGGATAGGCAGAAACCAGCTACATAGGCCGGAACCCTTCGAGCGGGTGTCTCTTTCGGGCACCTAGGAAGATAGCACTGACTTGGGAGTTGCTCACATGATTTGGGAAGGTATGTTGGCCCGGCTCCGAGGGTACAGGAGATTATTGAAGCTCAATGGTGCCCGAGTTGATAAGCCTCTGAATAGCTTGTCTTAACGTCTGGCAATGATCCGTGGCGTGGCCGGCGGACCTGTGGTACTCGCAGTACTGCTGCGAATTGTACCAAACAGGAAGAGCAGTTGGAGGTGGCTTGATAGGGGGGAGCGTGAGCAGTGCCTGGGCTCGGCGGAATACTTGGCTTAGTGGTTCAGAAAGCAGCGTGTATTCTGGAATGCGCGGCTGTTGCGGCTGCGAGGGTGGCTGGTGTGGCCCACACTGTTGCTGATCGGGGCGTTGTTGGTTAATGCCTGGGCGATCTCCTCCTTGTCCTTGGTTTCTTTGTCGAGAGGTTGTCGGGGACGTTACCTGCCACTGTTGGCGGGCCGGCGACTCGGATGCGGCTGCCGGGTGTGGAGCCTTGGGCCTCGAAGGTTGTTGATTCGGGGCCGCTCGGGTGGTGTAGACCGGCTGTTGAACTGGAGTGATTGCCGGCGGATGGTATTCTTGGGCCGGGGCGTACACCTATTGTGGTTGGTATGGTGGTGGTGCTGCCGTCACAACGGTTACGGGAGACGGACGGCTGTTGTCATTCCTTTAGGGGCCGCGGTTGTTCCCCATGTTATCGCCCAGGGCCGGTGGTCGGGGATGTGCATTTCCTTCGGGGCCGGCTCCAAATGGGAGAGCCGAAAACCTCCCTGACTTCAAGAATCCTTCCAGGCGGCTACCAGCTTTGATTAACTGGGAGAAGGTTGAGTACGACTGAATGCATAAAAGGGCCGCCAGTGATGGTTGAGCACCTAGCACAATTATGTCTAGAGAGTCTTCTTCCACAGGTTTCTCCCAGATTTGGGATGCCGAGGCCTACCACCTGCCGACATAGCCGCTGAACGGCTCATTCTCACGTTGGCAAAGGCAACGGAGATCTTCCAACTTTGGTGCCAGGTCCAAGTTATACACGTACTGTTCCTAGAACATGTACGCCAGCTGTTCCCAGGTGTAGATCTTTGTTAGGTCTAAGGACATGTACCAGGAAAGTGCAGGTCCTTGGAGAGATTTCTGGAATAGCTAGACGATGAGCTTCTCCTTGTGTTGTAGTGCCGCCATGTCTTCACAGAAATCCCGGAGGTGCGCGCGAGGATCCCCGTGCCCGTTGTATTTGACCAGTTCAGGCATTTTGAAATCGGGAGGGAGCATTGCTTCGGGATAGAAGCAGAGATTTTGGAAGGCACAAGAAGGTCCAGGCGGGCCAAATTTTATGCTCCAGAAAGATGCTTCCAGTTCAGCTATCCTATGTAGTAGCTGCCCTTGCAGGTCGGGCACCGGGACAGCAACCGTGGCGGTTGCCAGTTGGAGCAGTGGTGGGCCGAATTGGTTGGTGATGGGAGTAGTGACAACGTCGTATTCTTCCGAGTGTGGCCTCTCCGGGACACGGATGGTTGGCCTGGGGGGGATTATGGAACCAATCCCTTGTTGTTGATAGCGTGCCAACTGATGAGCCAGGAGGGTCTACTCAAAATGTCCCAGTTGAGGTGGCAGGAAGGCGTTGGCCACTCCTATGCCCTTAGTGTTCGAGGGTGGTTGGTAGCACGGGTCGGTGCTCCGTGTGAGAGCCGGCCTGTTACCTTCAGCTTCAATAGCCGGAGAAGCCGGCGGCGCAGGATGCACTCTGGCATTGTCGAATGCTACAGCGGTGGACAGATTTGGCGCCCTTGGTTGGTCTGGGGTTCTTGTAGGAACAATGATGGGCCTGGTGAAGTTCGTCCGGGTGACGACAGGTGGTGGTCGGCCGAAGACCACAGACAGCAACACAGAAGTTGTCGTGGTGACGGAAGGGGATGATCCAGAAGCCGTAGCGGAACTGGTGGCCATGGCTCTTGCTTGTGAGCGAGTCAGGACAGGGGGAGCTAGTGGGGTCCAGAACCTGTAGGGCAGAGGTCCGTGAAGAGACGGTGCCCGGAGAACCGCAGGGGTCTGTGAAGATCTGTAGGGAGACCAAAGAAGGGTGATACAGTTCAATGCATTTGAAAGCAGCTTTGCTTAGCAAATGCGGCAAGTATGTTAAAAATCCTAATGGAAAAATAAAAGACTGACTATAAAAGAGCCGTACGAGCGAGAGTTTGAGCTACTTAATTGATAAAACGCAGCGAGTTTCCCCAGCGGAGTCGCCAAAAATCTGTACCCTCTCTTTCATCTGGCTATCACCCAGAAGCCCATGGGTTTCCACCGGCCCCGCCGACAGATGGACCGAGGTACAAAGAATTGAAAGGTGTTTGTGTGAGCGCATCACCACGTGCGGTTGATGGCTCGTTGAACGGAGTCGCCACCTTATTTTTAGGTAGAAAACAAGGAAAACTGGATGGGGAAGTGTTCTTCCATCATCGAAGCGATAAAACCACGGGTGACATAACATTGAAGTGAAAACACGAGAGAACTGGATACGGGGCTTAGGGTACTATTGGGGAAGGTGTTAGGCACCCCCAGACAGCTCGGGCATTCCCGGCCTCTCTCCGGCTCTACAACGGAAAACATGATAGTCAATCCAGCCACGTGCGGCCTTACCCTGGAAAACTTTCCAGGGCGTTTAGAGGGATAACCTTATCCCTTCCGATGAAAACAAACGAGAATCAAAAATCTGTACCCTCTCTTTCATTCGGCTATCACCCAGAAGCCCGTGGGTTTCCACCGGCCCCGCCGGCAGATGGACCGAGGT